>VDFB02011521.1:0-46052 GCA_007258455.2 Sequoia sempervirens
AAAAAAGTATTCTAAAGGTTGGTTCACCAAAATGAACGAGGATTTTTGTCACCTCTTGCACATCTAAGGTTTTGCACCTAAAAGGAGAGAGACAAAGATCAACATTTCATTCAATAACAAACCCTTGAGATTTCAATGCAATGATGATTGAAATTTGTCTAAGGGGATTGTCCTAAAGGCTGAAAACTAATAAAAGAGATTAACTACTAATGCAAAACTTAGAAAATGCAATATGTTTGAAAATACACTATGAAATGCAAAAAGACCTAGAAAGATGAATATAAATGCAAGTAAAGCTGAACAAAAGCTATGAGATAGAAAGTGTGCACTTGGAAATGTGTTGAAGATTGGAAATATCTCTGAAATTCTGAAATTACTATTTTTTAAGCCTAGTGGGACTCATTCGCCATTCTGGATGAATCAACCCCAAATCTGGAAAACTGTCTTGAAACAAGTTTCAGCCAAAATGGTATCTAAATCTACAAAGATCTTCATAAAATACCTACAGTGGGACTCATTCGCCACTACTGGGGGATGAGTCCCATTTTGTTGAAAAGTGTTCCAAGAGCAGAATCTCGAATTGAAACTTTGCAAGCCTCTAGAGATGGCAGAAATAAGCACTTTCCCACTGATTTCATGCTGATTGGATGGATATTTTGTCCTAGATCTAAGTTTTCATGATTCTTGACAAATTTTCATGACAACATTTGCAACTTTAGCATTTTAGCATTTTTCTTCAATCTACAAACCTACAATCACACATTAAAGAGGGAAAAACTTGTTGCTTGTTAGAGGAATAGGGGTTTTCCTTGGTCAAAATCCTTTTAGATGATTAAACCAAATGATGAAAATAAAATAATGAAGCATGAACATGAGATAATGCAATTAGAAACTTTCCATGATAATGGATCTTGAATTTCTACAACAATGGATGAAGAATTTTCCCTTGAATGCCTAAGAAGTGATCTTGAAAGCTATCTTGATGACCTAACCCTAGCTTGCTTGACTTGAATGCATGATGAATGAATGATTGGGGGTGAAATGAATAGAAAACCTTATATTTATACATAATTATCCCCTAATTCTTGAACATACTACATCACAAGCCGACCTTAGGTCTTAGAAAATAAAAACCCATCAAAATTTTGAATTTATTTTAATTTTTGAGCCAAATAGGACTCATCCCCAGTAGTGGCGTATGAGTCCCAGAATGGCGAATGGGTCCCACCCAAGGCATTTTAAGTGGGTGTCAGAAATTAAATATTTTAAATGATTTTTATCGGGTTTATTCTCAAAAATACACTTAAGGCCTGTATACGTAAAATGGGCCAATTAAAGCATATGAAAGGTATAATTATCAATCAAAAGCCTAGAAAAGTGTGAAATTTTGTTACAACACTTTGAAATAAAGCTTGGTAAGTGATAAAAAGAGATTATTTAGGTGAAATATATTAATAAGATCCTAGAAAACTGTGAGAGTGTGTTACAACACTTTTGCAAGGCATCATAAAATTCTTATTAATTCGCAAGGTCCCAAGACCTAATGTGAATGTGTTGACCACATTACAACACTAAATCAAGGTGATGTTAAGTCTAATTCATCATTAATTATTCCCAAATCAAGCAAGGAAAAGGCACACTTTTTTCTATGCTACAAATTTATTATCAATATATCCTTATCCCTTTAGTTTTAAATAAATAATTATTTATCCCATGTGGTGAACTTGTGTGTCTATATGTTGCATTTAAAGGAATCGATCAAGTTCATCATAATAAACACATGAGGATCAAATTGGAGGATTATAAAAATGAATTCAAAAATAAGAAAATACATCAAAAGCATGTTGGTCATAATTTATTAATTAAAAATTCTATTATTTAATTTTATCTAATTTACTATTCAACTCCTCTATTTATTTAATTGTTGAGTCAATCAAGTGGATTGAATAATATGAAGGAGTTTGAATTTTATAACCTCTATCATAATAAGTCCCCATGGTCCTTCTTAGCACCACTCAATGTATCCTTACACAAATATCATCTGGGTGATGATTCTATATCTATGAAAGATTTATTATAAATTAGGATGAAAATATACAATCAAGATGCATTTGTGTCATCTAGACTAGATTGAGGGTGTTATCTTATCCCAGGCCCTCAAATTCTTAGGTCTCATTCATTATAAGATTCTAACCATCTATGTAGGTCCATATTTCATTTTTTGTTGGTATAATTCCAATACTTGTTTACTTATATTTTATTGAATATTGATCTTCAAACCCATCTCGTGTGTTACCCTAGGGTTTGGACATTTTTCATATTTTATTTTTTAATGAATTTTTATGACTTTGATGCTCCAATTATTTTTTCCTATGATGAAAAATCCTTGTATGATATATTAAATTGAATGGTTATAAGATAATAATTTATTTTATTTTATTTATTAACTCCTTGGAGACCCTTAAGAATTAAGAGAATTTGTGAAGATTTTGTTGATAAGTGATGGGGACAACCTCAAAGTATGTATTAATTAAGCAATAGGGACAAGCTCAAGGAAGATGTAATTAGCGGTTGAGAAAAATTGAGAGCATAAATCAAGATAAACTCAAGGTATGTGTTAACTAAGATAAGGGAACAAGCTCAAAGAAGATGGAACGGGGTGATTGGGACAAGTCCATAGCATGAGTAATTGAGAAAATTGGGAAAATCTTAGAGTGTGTCTTAACTAATCAAGGGACAAGCTCAGAGAAGGTGTAATTAGATAATGATATTAAGATAATAGAATTAAAGTAAGTGACTAGGAAAATATTAGTCTAATAATTAATTAGGAAATGGGGAAAATCTTAAGGTGAGGTTTGTAATTGTTGAAGTGGAAGAGGCTATGAAGGTACACATAGATGAGTATAGTGTATTCATGTCCCTATTTTGGGAAAATTGTTATGTTGTATATGTGGATGTGTTTATGAATGTGTTCACATATGTGATGGTGAATATGGAGGAGTATGTGTTAGTTGTGCCCAACACACCTTGGTCTCAATTTAGAAGAGTGGAGGATGCCTCCATTGTCAAACTAGGTTTACAAGGATTGTCAATTTGTAAACTCATAATGAGTGATCTAATATTATGCATTGGAAAATCCAAGAAGTTAGGTCTACAAAGAGGAGAAGTTTCATGCAAAAAAAATTGACAAGAATGGGTACCCATTTAGGAACAAGGACTCGAGCCTCAGATCAAAATCTATACTCATTATGCTTTGGTATCCTGTCCTAAATGGGTACCCATTCTAAAAAAAAATATTGCAACCAACTTTTTTGTTTGGTTTTAGGCTCAAGAAAGGCATGGTAACTTGACCCTTAGCCTAGGAATTGCAAGTACAAGGTCAAAGAAATAACTGGCTTTGGCAATATGGCTGACAATTTGTTTCAAAAAAAATTGTGAAATTAAAACTCATTATAGATGACAATGTCTATTTTTCAAATATATAATTTTTAATGATTGGATTATTTTTTCTATTTTTAATTGATTTCTAAGGAAACTTGTCCATAAACTTGAAATATCAGGTTTTTTTATTATTAATAACTTTTAATTTGTTAATTTTTTTGTAAACAAATTATATGGTATCAATCTACAAACAATTCTTTACAAAATGAAAATAAATTAAAAATGATTAGTTTAGGTCAAATTATGGTGTTTGTACACGAGGGTTTTCAGAAACAACAATTAAGGCCAATAAATTTAATTAAAAAAATATTTATATAAAATTATATAAAATATATTCATCAATCTTTAGTTTATTACACATATTTCCTCAAAATGGATTAGAAAAATACTTTTATTTAGGTCAAATTATGGTGTTCATACACGTGCATGGTATGGTCCTAAAAAAGTGACTTTTAAAAAGTAACTTTTAGACATTTCAATTAAAAATTAATTTGCATAGACTAGGTATTAGAATAAATTACATATTTGAAAACTACACTCAAAATACTAAATTTTATATCATTGAAATTTTTTCAATGTGTAAGTACTTCAATTTTTCATTCCAACTATGACAAATTCTAAAAATCAAGAAAAACACTTCCACTTTTTGAATATTTAGCTGGCCCAACTTCTTGAACTTACTCAGATAACTCACCATCACTCCTATAAACAAGAAACCCATTGTAAGTGTCGCTAGGTAGAAAAGAAGGCTTAAAATTTGGGTTGATTTCCAAACAAAGTTGTTTGTATTGTAGTGAAAATGGGTAATGCTTGAACTTTCATTCTATTAGTTATATTTAGTTCTTCTCATAAATAAAATAAATGAGTGTATCTATGTATCTGTGACATTCAATATGGTTACACCTGATTACTTGATTAATCTCCTTACTCATTATGGTTTAGTATGATTGTAGATGAAAATGAGAGAAAATGCTAAGGCATAAAAAAAAGTAATGTGAACCATGACTCAAGAAAGATGATCTTTACATTATTTCTAAAATCTAAAATAAGATGGAAAAGAACATACTAATAAACAAATTCTTAGAAAATCATGTGGGTTATTGTGATGATTAGATAATGAGAGTCTTAATTAATCTAAAATTAATTGTATGTAGAAATAAAGATTCTAATTACAATTATATCTACTAGTGGGAGTTGAATTACAACGAACACATGGAATGGATTCCAATTTCTCATAAAATATTGTTGAATATATGAATAAAGGGTTGTTGATGACTTCTAAATATTTAATGGATATTAGCAAATCCAATTCTTATCGCTAAGATCTCAATAATTCTCTAGTGATGTATTATTGTATTTTTAGTCTTGATTTGAGTCTATGATGTGCTAAGTGGATAATGCTACCTTTTTTAGAGAAATTGATTCAAATCATATGGATTGTTTTCCCTAGCTTGAAGGTTTAGCTAAGACCTTAATTACTAAGCTGAAGTTTTCTTAGAGATTTATAACCTTATTGTTGGGGACCAAATTTTGAATCATGTATATGCTTAAATGTATTGTCCAATTGTTCATGCCTATGAATTAAATTAATCTTTCCCAACCAATTATGCTTTGGAATTGGGTTTTGTATCATCACTAAATACTTTCTATTATTCATCATGGAGCCAAGGATTGAAATACTAATAAAACATTCACCATATATTATTTAAAACTATCATTTTTTAAAAATGAGATAATCTTTACTCCTTAAAACTCTCCTAATACTAAAATGATTACTAGCATGTTGTGTGGTAGTTCAGGGTATGCCCTCACTCGTGATATGGAAAGTAGTCTTATAATAGGGGGGCTTCTAGACATTTTGCCTTTTTGTTTGTGTATGTACATCTAGTATAAACTTCTATATTAATAATATACAATTTCTTTAATTTTTATTTTTTATTGGTATCTCATGATTTTTTGGTCTAGACAAAATCAAATGGGCAACAAACAAGGGACCCCATCTCAAGCGGGAATGTTTGACATTAACATGAATAGTCCAAACTAACAAAGTGACAAAGATCATGGTGTAATAGATTAGCGATAACACAATACCTATAGTCACAATGACCTAAGAGAAGTTTAAACATTGATGACTACAACATTAATATCGTGATTTTAGCGTAACATTGTACTATGAATGACATAAAATACATTTTAAATCTTTATTTCCCTATAAATATAAATTTAAGATAATTTAAAATATCTCTTGCACATTTATATATACTTTTTATTAAAAAGGACCTAGTGACCTCTCGTAAAAGTAAAATAATGGCGAATCGAACAAAGGACTCTTTATGAAACAAACTCTTTGACAAGAAAAGCCTCTACATTGACCTTAATTTTTTAACTCGTTATTCCGGTAAAGATCACAAAAGATTCCAACTGTGTCCTTACAGCAATCAAAAACATATTCTTACAGTGTTCTCACAGTAATTTCAGCATCAAAATATTTTTTAAAATGGAATATCTGTAGTCGTTTCTTTCCATTAACATAAGGTAATAGACATATCTTTTTCCAGTAGGCATATATTTTTCCATATCTTTTCTTCCCATTAACGTAAATTATGCGTGATCCTTTCTCCTTTTTCTGACATGTCTCTGTTTTTGCTTTGTCTTTTGATCGAGGCCACATCTTTTAATGTGGAACCAATTCCTATTGACCGACATAACCATAATTTTCCTTTTATCTTATCTAGTATTACGATCAACGTCTTTGGGATAATTTAATGAATAATACAGAAGCTGGTAGGCAAATGTTGAAGGCAGTAACAGCCAAAAATTGCCATGGCAACTGAATGCGAATTCCCCAGCGGAGGGATCGATGGCCACTGGTACGATGCTGCAATATGTCCTAAAACAACAATTGAGAATTGCCAACTCAAGGCAGCTGTCAACAGTATTACACCTGGAAGTAGAAATACCCATCTCCATTTGGCTTCTAGTGCAGGAAATGTAAAATTCATTCAGCAGCTCTTGTTAATCAATCCTCTGCTTGTCCAGGCTACCAATGCCCAAGGGAATACTGCGTTGCACTTGGCTGCTCAGGGGGGTTTCTCCAGAGCTGTGGAGGTTCTAATCCAACCAGAAAAAAGTGGTGTGGATGTCTGCAACAAGCATAATGAGACGGCTCTGTTCAAAGCTTGCGAAAGTGGTGATTTAGACACAGTGAAGCAGCTGTTGAAAGTACATCCGCCAAGTCTACTACAAAGGACAGTGCAAGGGCGAACCTGTTTATATGTTGCTATAATCAAAGGAAAGTCTGGTCAGTTGTTGGAGTTTTATTTTTCATTTCTGATGATCTAAATTACTCTCTGTAGATCTAGAAGATTGATTGAAGGTCGTCCTATAATGCAACTGGTCACTTCCTCCTTTAGGCACGAAGTTGGTTGTACCTTCACGTGTTTTGGCCTTTTAAGATCTGTTTTGTTTTCTGGTTCATACTCTTTAATCCTTCGTATGTATATTTATCTTTTTTTTCTTACCAGATTAGAAAAAAAAAACAATCTTCTTATGATTGAGCATTATATTTCTTCCATAAACATAAACTAGGTAATCCATGTTCTTTCAACACTAAAATCAAATCTATTCTGAGATAATTTTCTTTGTTCTTTCAATGTATTTATTTTAGAGAGGAAAATACCATCAGCTAATGATTTTGGATGCCTCCTCTACAGATCTGCTGAATGAAATCTTAGAGTCAGAATATGCAAAAGATTTAATCAAAATAAAGTACGACCATGGCGATACGGCCTTGCATGTAGCTGCTCGGGTAAACTACGTGCATATAATGAGAAAGTTGATACAGTCTGAGCCTCGACTGTGTTATTGTACTAATGACAACGAAGAAACATCGCTTTGTATGGCAGCGAAATTGGGGCATCTGGAAGCAGTACAAGAGTTGATACAGGGGAGGCCAGACGCTATCGAAATACCAAATAGTCGTGGAATGAACGTGCTACACTTAGCTGCCCAAGTTAGCCAAGTGCGAATTGTTGATTACTTGAATAAAAAGGTAGGTTTATTAGACTTGGTCAACAAGGGACTTGACAAGCCTCCAGAGGAAAAACCCCTGCAAAGTAGAGGAAAGACAGATCCAGCTGGAGAAACAGATCCCTTTTCAAAGATAAGTGAAGGAGACACACCTCTGCATATTGCAGCCAGGAACAAAAAGTTACCTGTAAGTTTCTTTTCATCTGAATCTTAATGCCTTTTCTTCTCACGCCTGCCTGCCTTTGTTTAAATAGACGTTTTGGGTTCTTAATTTAATCTCGTGAACTATGGAAAGAGGTAAAAATTAAGTTGTCTTTCAAAAACCGTTCTCTGTCATTTAAGAGTGGATCTACAACTTGCAGGTGAAAAGATAAAACTTATTTCTTAAGTGTTTCTTGACTATTAAAATTAAGAGTAAATGTTTCACATAAAATTGGTATTTGCTTACGGCATTAGGCAAATTCACGTCAGCAATTCACCACCGTCAACAATTCAAAGCAGGAAAATTTACCGTCGTAATAAATTCACTTCAAGGAAAATTCACCACTAGCAATTCATTACCACAGAAAATTAATCACAGACTTCTATTGTGATAAATTTTCTCCAGCGATGAATCTAGTGGTGAATTTTAGAAAAATTGTTAACAGTGAATTTTCGGACTTTGAATTTTCCTAAAACCTTTGCTTACATTGACTTTGTTATTAGCTTCCCATCTCAGAATTAGTATTGTTTGAAAAAAGGAAAACTGTCACCCCATACACCTACAGGAATCCTTAACCACAACCTAAATTTGTGAAGGATCTACTTGGACCTTCTACTTGTTATGACATTGCCTTCCTCTATAACTCCCATAACCCAACAGAATCATAACTAGACATATGGTAACAGTCGCAAAACACTAAGAAATCTTCATAAACCATGTGTTACACCGAATCGCCTAACTTTGAAGCTGGAGTGATCAAAGCTTATCAAGTTTATTAGTTTATCTATATAATGATAAGCAATAAAATATTTCTTGCCTAAGCAAAATTCTATTCGAAATGAACTTTTCTTGTACTTTTTTTGTTTTCACTGGAAAGAGCATGTTTGAGAAGTTTCAATTAATTAAATAATATCATGTAAAATTATGTTGTTAATTTTAATTTGTTTTATTAAATGATTGATATCCCCAAAAAACCTGAAGATTCTTACTAACGAAACAGAATTAGTTTTAACATTAATTGTTTTTAGATCTCTAAGCTGCTAAAATTCCTAGTTTCTCCATGTTAGAAAAAATGAGCAAATCATCACGGAAACAAATAGAGAAATCTTCAAATATGAATATTTCCAATGCACCATAACTTTATATGTACTGAATTTCAGTGTGCGTTTTGTAGATGGTGGAGTCGCTTCTACGCATACGCGGCATAAACAAGGATGCCGTTAACAAGGAAGGCTTAACGGCGCTCGACATTGCCAGAGAAAACACAGAATACCATGAATCTTACAAGATAATTAAAATGCTGTGTAGTTATCCTTCCAAGTGCAGGCCTTTCTTGCACAGCGCTCCAAAGGTGACAGAAGAGAAACGCAAGGTTTCCATAGACATGGTGAACAAAACATTTGACGCCAGGCGCAAAACAGAATTAGTGGTGGCAGTGTTGTTAGCGACAATGTCATTTACAGCTGTCTTCACCATTCCGGGCGGTTTCAATACGGATATAGAGGAAGAAGAGAAGCATAAGTTTGGCTCGCGCCGTCTTATTCGAACCCTTTCATTTAATATGTTTATCATTTTTAATTGTGTGGCCTTCTTTCTATCGTTGTTTGTGGTGCTGGCATGGCACGTTGCTATGCCTCTGACAACGGATAATAAGTTGTCCTTCTTAGCTATCACCAATCTGATGGTTTGTGCCACCGCTGCCTTTACGACTTATGGTTTCATGGCTGCAGTGTACACAATCATTGAGCACAATAAACTGGCTTGGCTTGTGCTTGGGACGTGCATGATATCCTGCATCTGTGGCGCTTTGGGTCTCTTCAAATTGGCTACACAGTATTTAGTGAAAATGGAGAGAGTGAAGCGCCTCTGTGGTGTAAATCTTTTCCTCTCTGACCGTCTGGTGGAGTCTGTGTGGATAAAACTAGAAAGATGGGGGTACTTCGACCGTCTTGTGGAGCCTGTGCGGATAAAACTAGATATGGTATGCAGGTGTATATGCAGGTGCATATGCAAGTGCAATGCTATCATCCACTCCAACTGCATTAAGAGAGGTAAGACGATTCCGAAGAGTGGGTCTGATGAAAACGTCTAGGTGCAAATTCAAAATTGTGTTATTGTTGTAAATCGGATTTTGCTAATATATGGGTAAATTGGATGGTCCGGATCTTCTCTGCTTTGACCTTGTTTATGTTTTTATATTTAGTTCAATTTTGGAAGGAAATTTTTTTCATCTATTTTTTTTAATATGTGTAACATTATTTTATGAATGATAATTTAGATCTTATTCATAACTTTTTTTTAATCTATTTTTTCTAATATGTGTAACATTATTTTATTAACTCGTTCATAAGAAAATTTTGTTATTGTTGATCCTAAAACAAAAAATAAGTGCACTTTCTTAATGATAATTAAGGTTTGAAAAAGTTTGTTTTTATAATTATCATAGAGTAATTATATAAATAACTCTCTTTTTTAAAAATATTATAAGATGTATTTAAGGGAAAGGAGTCCATAGTGGGTAGGGGTCCAATGGTGGGTATAAAACTAGGCCTGAGTGGGCCCCATAGTAAGTAGACTTTACACTTTATATTCAATTGCAAAACACTTTTATCCATAAAGCACACAAACTAACAAATCATGTGATGCCACATCAGCGTACTAAGAATACATGACTTAGTGGCCCACTATCCGTCTCACCTTTTTTTGGGCCTTTTTGGATACCTTGACAAAAAGCATATTGATGTGGCATCATATTTGACGATGTGGCCTTGAAACCAATTTTTATAAATAGGGGACTTGCCAAATAAGCTGTTGTACAAATTTGGGAGCGATTTGAAATTTTCACATAGAACTTTAAGAAGCCTAAAGTTAGGATGGCCCACTATAGGCCCCTCTCCCTTATAGATTGTTGATATATTTATTTTACATCATAAGAATAATTTATGATAAGTTAAAATAAATATCAGAATATTATAATGTTTATTGCATATTTTTTTATTAAGTAATGAAATATTATTTGAAAAATATTTTTTAATTATTTTTCAGTGATATTTGGGAATTTGGTTTTTCTAAAATAATGAATTTAATATTTATTAAATTTGAATGATATAATAATATATTATTGTTTATTGAAAAAAAAAATGTAACTGGAACCATAAGTATTAAATAATTTACAAGTATAAATTGTTATATATATATATATATATATATATATATATATATATATATATGAATGATATCTAGTAGGACTTCTATATTAACTCTTCAAATCATACATTAAAATGTATACAAAATATTTTGATAAATAACTTTTCTTTTAATATTTTTAAAAAATTAATCAATATTTTTATCATCAAAAATATACATATACTAATATATTTTACAAATTTAAATAAGTAAAATTCAATTTCAAGGTCAATATCTTTACAATAATATTAATATATTAAAAATTTGTAAATTAAAATTTTGAAACATTGTAAATTTTGAAGTATTATAAATTTTATTATCAAAAATTTTAAATATGTTGTTGCATAATTTTTGTTTAACAATCAAAACAATTAAACATGAATAAAAATTCATTTTGCATTTATTATATACATTTATCATTAATATTCAAGAATACTAGAAATTAAATAAAATTATATTTTGCAATATTAGACTAGCATCTTGCAAACATCGTCAATGGAAGAGGTAAGGAATAGTTATTAAATATGTGCTACTTTAAAGAGCATAAATATTAAATCAATTTTTATTTTTTTCTCTTGTATTTCATAGATTAAATCATTTAGGGGAGAAGGGCCTATAGTGGAGCACCCTAAATTCACATTTCTCAAAATCTTATGTGGAAATTTCAAATCACTCCCAATTTTGTGCAGTAGTTTATTTGGCAACTTATGTGCTTCCATATTTTGTTTTAGGGCCACATCAGCATGCTTTTTGTTGAGGTAACCAAAAAGGCCCAAAAAAAATATGAGACCAATAGTGGTGCACTGAGTCATGCTTTATTGGTGCGCTAATGTGGCATCACATGATTTGTCAATTTGTGTACTTAATGGATAAAAAATGTTTTACAATTGGATATTAAGGCGCTCCACTATAAGACCCACTGAGGACTACTTCTATCCCCAATATTGGACCCTGCTCCATTATGGCCCCTCTCCCCTAGACTAACTACAATACGGAGATAAAAAAATTAAAAATATATATATTTATCATTTAGACTTTAATAGAGTTTAGTAAGATTAATGTTACATTAATTTTTTTTTTTAATAATTTTATTATTTTAAATGATTTTTATTGTTATATTTTAGACGTTTCATCTAATTGAATTTGATATTCATACAATTTTAATGAAATTACATCTGATATTATGACATTATGAATTCAAGATACTTCCAATTTAATCATAACAAAATATACATTTGAAAGATAATATTTTAAATATTATACATTTGAAAGTTAATATTTTATCATCACTCATTTACTATCTCATCTGTTATTATCTTCTTCTCATGTGCATGATTATTGATGTTGAGTAAATAATGTTATTGTGATTGAAGTTTTAAATTGGTAAAAGTTGCATTATACTGATTCACCCCCCCCCCCCCCTCACTGTGTGCTCATCAATTGGTATCAGAGTTGGTTCCTTCGAAAAAGTCTAACCACTTGAAGGCAGATCATGAGAGCACATATGAAAAAATAAAAGGAAATAAGGGAAAAGGAAATACCAAGTAGAGCATTGATGAACAAGCATCAATGCAAGTGATAAGGTGATAAATAGAACACAAAAGATGATATCTTCAAAAGGGAAAACCATCTTGTGAGTAAACGAAAAGAAGAGATGAACTTATAAGAGGATTCAAAAGAATGTGATGAGAAGTTGATGTGAATAGTGAAGATGATGAAATTTTTGAGGAAGAACTCTATCAGGGTATAGACGAGATTGAGAGACTTGGGAAGAAGAATTCAAAGGACAAGTTGCTTTTTCAAGAAGATTGTGATTCGAAGGCCAACATACAAGAAGAATCTGAAAAGGTGATCATTGATTTGAAAGGTCAACTATAAGAAGCAAAGAAAACAATCATCAATTTGAAAATTCAAATTGAAGAAGAGTAAAGAGTTCAAGAAGAGGTAAAAATCCAATTGAAAGCAAAAGAAGAAAATTGTGAAAGGCTAGAGTATGAATTTTTTTTCTTGAGGAAAGAATTGGAGAAGACAACCACCAAGATAAGCACAAGCCTCAAGTTTGAAAAGAGTGTCGAAATATTAGATGACATCATTAATGGAAAAAATTCACTACCAAATAAAACAAGACTTGGCTATAAAGAAAATCAAACATTCAAGGAAGATTCCAAAGAGACTCCTAAGAAGACAAATGAGGGAAAGACAAAAAACCTTGAAGATACTTTTAAAAGCCATATCAGAAATGAAGGTAGCAAGAAGAAAAAGACTCCTCTTAAATTTAACAAGGACAATTGCAAGAATTCCTCTCCTTCGAGGCACGTGCATGCATACAGATTCAAGATTACCTTTTATGGTTATTGCTACTCATGCAATCATTTTGGACACTTGAGGCAAGAGAGTGTATCTAACACAAGTGAGATATAATAACAAATGGAATAAAAATAGAAATCTTTATGGGTGGACAAGTAGAAACTACTATACATAGGTTCCTCTAGTGAATTATAAGGCTATATACTATAAATGCAACAACTATGGACATATAGCACACCATTGTATAAGTCATATACATAATTGTTGGATATGTTTAAGATCCTAGATTATGAAAGATTGCATGTACCTTTAACTCATGCACATTAAGTTGGCATTTACAAGTATTAAGTTGGCATTTACAAGTGTCTCTGGATGAGATTGAAGATTTGGGAAAATAGAGAGATGATGCTAAAGCTTTAAAAAGTGAAAATTATCTTATATTGATTCACATTAGAGAAAGAGAAGATATTGGTGAAGAGTAGGAATAAGGATCACAAAGCTTTAACCTTTCATCATAGCGTGAGAAGATATGAAGAAGAAAGTGGTAAAGATGTTCGTAAGACTAAACTTGATAAGAGAGTTCTCCAAAAGCCTAACAGGAGGATGGGAATGATCCAAAAGAGTCTTTTCTTGAAGAGTATGTTCGTATATTTGTATTTGACATTTACGCTAGACTACACAAGCATGTGTTGGAAAAAAGAAAAAGAAATTGGCAATGGAAAGTTGGATGGTTGTACCTATTGCAAGAAATTATTATATATAAGCAAGTAATTTGTCGTGGTTTTCTCTCGCAAGGGTTTCCAAGTAAATATCATGTGTTAATGTGTTCTTCTCATGTGCATGATTATTGGTGTTGTGAAAATGATGTTATTGTGATTGATAAAGTTTTAAATTGGTAAAAGTTACATTATACTGATTCAACCCCCCTGGCCTCTCAATATAATCATGTGCTCATCAAACTATTCTATCAATAGGCTTTGGAACTATTCCTAGTTTTTGAAAGATGGGATAAGGAATAATGTTGAAAGAAGCTTTAGAATCAATGAGATAATTATGAAAATTATTACCAAATATTCTAATGCTCAACAAGAAATGTGGGGCACCAATCTTGCCCTTGAAGAGAGTAGCAAAGGAATTTGGTGTATTCATTGTTTTACCTTTGTCTCTCTATATAGTAGTTACACTTTCACTCTTTTGACTATTCAAGGACCGCATCAATTCCTCTTTCTGACTGGGACAACTCTACAACATCTCATACATATAAATATTAGCTTTATTTTTCTTCAACTCATCTATTGCACTATATCTTTCATATTATGTGGTAACATGCTTGTTGAAAGAGGGTGCCACTTATCTAGATGCACCCCTTGAAGGACCTTTGGGTGTTGGAGGATTATTGTCAACATGTGGATCAAGAGGAATAGATTCATCCTAGGGAGGCATCCCATCTGTGAGTTGTTATTTCTTACTCATATTGTAGAACTATCCCTTTCTTGTTGGAAGGGGTGTTTATGCAACTTCGGGTTCATTATCATTTTCAAAAGGGAAAGTAAATTCTTCCTTTCTTGGATTATGTCTTGGCTTTTCTTTATCCAATGAGGTATATATGAATCCATCATCATGGTGTTCATGTTAGGAGTAGGCTATTGATTTGTTTGTATTATCTTGGACAACTTCTACATCTTCCATTCATTTCTAAATTGAGATTTTACTATAGCTTTGAAAGTTGAACTTTACAACCATTATTTTCATGCATTTCCATAAGAATGATAATATCCTTCCCATATGATATGGGCCCTAATTCATGTCCTATTCTTGATGAGTAGCCTCTACAATTTCAGCATACCATGTGTAGGTGTTTTGTGAGGGCATGAATCTAACAATCAATCATTGAATTGGACTTTCTCACTCTTCAACCATGTCTATTTTCTTCCATCTCTTGTTGCTTTCACTTTCTCCTATTCCTTCTTTGTTCTTTTTGGGCTATGGACAAGTCTTCATCTAAGTGTGTGTGTGTGTGGCTCTAAGAAACCCTTTGTTCTTTAGGATTGTATTCTTATCCTCTATATTTCTCATGACAACTTTTACATGTATGTCCATTTCTCATGTTCTTTTTCCAATCCTATTTTCTTGATGGGTATGACACTCAAGTTATTGCTTTAGTGTATGAATTAGATCATGCTTTGAATATTTCATGATAAAACATAAATTGGAGAAGGTAGTCTACAATAATATATTTTTGCATTTGTAACTAAAGATAGAATGTGTATTTCCCTTCATAAAAAAACAACTAAGGTACGTATTCTCACCATTGTGCTTACTCTATTTTGTATGTAGGATTTCCCTATATCAATTTAAAAAAATTAGGTGTTGTGCATATAGCTAATCATATTATATAACAATATTTTTTAGCTATACTAAACCCTTATTTATGTTGGAATAGCCAAGATCTACTTGAAAACTCAAAACAATCCACAAATGAGCAATATGCAAAATAAGAGAGATTATCATAACCAACATGTAAAATGTACATGGGTCCAATCTCTGGATTATGAAGGATTACCTTTCCGTTGTAGAAGATGCTTTAAAACTGGACATGTTGCTGCTCAATGCGGATTTGAGAAAAAATTACATAAGGCAACCTGGTGGAATGGTGCTTCTCAATGTCATTATACGGTTGAGAAGATTGCTGATCTTAATAAGAGTTTTTCTGAGGTGGCTGCTTCAGATCCACAGGACCTTGGAACCCCCCCTCCAGTTGTCCCTCTTGGTGAGGTTGTTAAGGCAACCCCTATTGTGCCTTTGGCTGCCTCTCTGGATGAAAGCGCTTCGGCTGTTCTTCCCAGCAGCTTTCCTGCGAAGTCGCTTTCTTTACATTGCAGTCATGAGGACAACCCCAAGCGTATGGTTGATGGCTTTGATCGCCATGAAAATATTAAGAAGGTCTGGCAAAGTTTGGCTGCGTAGGTGGAAGAAGGATGGATTACAGTCAAGGGTAAAAAAGATAAATCTTCACGGCCTTCTTTCGACATGACTCTTCACTCCCACAAGAAAAGTGCTAATTGTAAATCTTGATGAGTTTTGTTTGGGTGCTGGCTTTTTGTTGGCTGTAGGCTGTCTTTTTTGCAGCCTGGCCTTTCTTGTTGTAAAGGGTTTTGGATCCCTTCAAAATCCGATTATCCCCAAATATCAAAAACATGTAAAATGTACAAAAGAGTCTTGCTTATAAAGGCGGGGATGAGAAGGTGAGAAGGTAGGAGTGAAACTTTGATTACCCCTCCAAGAATGAAACAAATTTAGGATTTTATGGACAATTGTTGGGACACTTGGTGAGTCCACAAGAGGTGAGACAAAAAGTGAGATGTCCCCCAAGTGAGCTTAAGAGCGGTGTGAATAAAACCCTCTGAGGTAGGATACAATATAACTATTTTAATAATGTTTCTTTTCACACTAACACCCCCCTTTAAGTAAAACTTGGGGAGAAAGCTAAACAATAAAAGAGACGAGTCCTAACAACAAGGCTTGATAAGGTATTCATGTACAATAAATATCTCTCGTAGATGAAGAAAATGGAAAACCAATGGGAACAAAAAACCTCTACAAAAGAAAAGAGAGAGAGAGAGAGAGAGAGAGAGAGAGAGAGAGAGAGAGAGAGAGAGAGAAACCTCCTCAAAAGTTGTCCCATGAAAGAAAGAACAATGATGAACTCCTCAAGTATGTCAAAGTTATAAACTCTACTAAAGATCAATGGATGTTTGTTGGAATCAATGAACTTCCAAAGATGTAGGTCAAGATAGGAGATACAAAAACCTGCATGAGTGAACCTATAGTATGCTACTCAACCATGAATACATAGATGACACAGGAAAAACACACTCTATGAAGTTGAAGATGCAGATAGTATTATGATCAAGGAACACAAAAGAGAATGCATGAGTGACTTGTAGTACACTACTAAATTTGCATGGTGCTCTACATAAGTACTAAAATCTCACAAAATATGATCAACTAAAATATCCCCCATAGGAGAGATAAAAAGAGAAGGTATATGTGATCCTCCATAAAATAAAAGGTTGCTCCATTGAAACCAAGGATGCATTAGCATAACCATGTGATAATACCCCCCTTAATGTTGACAAAAAAGAGGCATACAAACATCAACTAAAATCAAGCACATAAATGTGCATAGGAATGTAGAACCAACATCAATTCCAAAATGATGTACAAGCAACTAAAAAGGGTGTGCAAAATTCCAAGGTGCACATGTATGAGACAATAATCACAAAGATTCATTGCTATGATGGCAAAACTAAGGAACTACACAAACCTACATTATACTTTATAACATAGTGCATGTGCAAAAGAAGCACAATATATATATGCAAAATTCCCTCTATAAGGAACACACGCCCAATTTTTGGTACTTTATATGAGTTCATTTACATAATTATTTGTTGTTTTTAGAGTTCTTGCAAGTTCATGTCATGAGGTGGACAATGAAGACATGAATGAAGCATGCCTTACAAACCTTATAAAATGACAAAACATGAAAATCAAACCCCCATTATTCAAAAAATGATCCCCCCTAGAAGTTTTACACTGTTATGGCACTTTATTTTAGTGCATTTACAAATTCCATAGAAGGGATTTTATGTAAAAATATTCAAATGAGGCATATTCAAATTTTGAAACTCTAGAATACAATTAAGAAAAAATAACATCACCATTGCATAAAGCTCAAAAAAATAAGTTAAATAAAAAAACACCCAAAAAAGATTCTATATGAGCCCAAATAAGCCCTCTAAAGTTCCAAAAATGGGAGTTGTGCAAGGTGACCTTTGAGAATCTATAATTTTACAAAATTTCATACATCATAGTAAAAAATAAAGTAAACCACTAGACAAAGGATGAAAGAATACACAAAATGAAAGAAAAAACACTAAAATTGGCATTTGTATAGCTGAGAATGAGGCTCCTAAAGTTGAGCCAAAAAATTAAACCAACCATTAGCGAAGGGGACAAACTTGGGGTAATTACTAATGATGTCAGCATTTTATCAGCAACTAAATTAGAGTGTTAATTTTACAAAAAAACTATATTCAAATAATTTTTAAATTAAAAAAATATATATATACAAACATAAAATACACTAAAATAATAGATATCTTATTAGTTTACATCATTTCAAAATCAAAATATCACTTTTTAGTGATTCAAATTAAAAATTTGTATCACCGTTGGTTGATTCTTTATAAAAGTGACAAAATTTTGTGCTTTTTCCCGTTAATATATCCATGCCTCTCCATAGGGATGTGGTCTTGATGATGGGGGAGACCTTTGACTCAGCCACATGACTGTGAGGGTCTCCCTTTCTGATACAAACAATGTTTAGCACAAAGGTATGGCGAAGTGGTGGAAGAATGATTGCAAAGATCACTTAACTATTCATATCTCTAACTCTCTAGTTGATGGCTCCTCTCAAGAGAATGAGTCTTCTCAGGGTGTTGGTTCTCAAGCACATAGAGTGACTAGTGGGTTTTATCCCTACTACTCCATCTCCCATTGAAGAGTCCCATCCACTTCCTACTTTGGTCACTCAATCTAATGTCTTTAGCCTTGACTAAGCTTCAACCTAGTCATGTGGTGGTTGTTCAATGTTTGGCTTATTTTCCTTGTCATTCCTTTGTTCCTTTCATGCACATAGATAGGCCTTCTAAGGAGGAATCTCCCTTGGCTTCTCATTGTTTTGAGAACTTGGATGACAATATTTTATGGACTATTGTAAAAAGGTAGAAGAAATCTCATACTACAATGATGGGTATGTGATTGAACAAGGCTGGATTTGGCATTGTCTAAGTTGAGCCTTAGGGTTCCATCATGTTTCTTTTTTATTGATGTTGTATGTGGTAGCTTGGTTGCAATTGTGTTTCACTTTGATTCATTTTGTTGGGTTGTCCCATATCTCATGGAACTTGTTCTCTTAGCCAACTAGCTAATTTGTTGTACAAGGATTTTGACTCTTTTAATCCCACTTTTATCAATATAATAATGTAAATAAACTTAATTAATTTAGTAATATCTTTTTAAATAAAGTAATGGAGCTTCTATTGGGACCCCTACCTTGGAGGTTCATAAAGATGACATTGATAGAAAGTTACATAATATAGTAATAGTAACAATATTGTGCATAGACCACCCTATCATAATGTTGATACACAAATAAAATGAAAAAAAAAAACCCATAAAATATTCATGCCCATAAAAGTCAACTACATCATATTAATATGTAACAAAAGAAACGACATGCACATAATTACTAAACCCTATGCCACACTCCATTTTCCACACAAACTATATCAAACATCTCCTCCACAAAGCTGGCCACACCTCCTGAACCGCCTAGAACTTGCAAGTAGATCTTGCCAAGGGAACCAAATAAAATTGTCACACTCCTTGCAATGCTTGACCTTATGAATAGAGTAATTGTAGAACACTATGATGGTGTAATCATTGCTCACTTCAAGCCTCTCATTGTCATGTGAAGCATATAAGCCTACCATAAACTTTCTCACATCACTATAGACCCTCAACACCCCAACTTCTCTTTGTATGGCTTGAAGCTCCTCTTTGCCATCATGTTAACTAGGGGGAGACAATGAATCTTCTACGTCCACATACTTTTTGCTAAACTCTTTGCCACTCCCATAGCTTCCATGTCTTCAAATTGGTTAGATAGGAATAACTTAAGTAGCCAAAGACACAAATTTGCATCTACAATCACAAGACCAAGATTTGTAACATAATCTCCCCTTTATCAATTTTGGCTTGTTTCTAAACTTTGAACCTTTTTCTCTTGGTACCCACTATGTAAACCCTAGAACCACCATAGATTTGCAGGAAAATATTTGTTTAGTTCTCTTGTTTGACAAACAACCTCAACTCACCTTTTTATCCTTACACTATCTCTAAAAGCAAATACCTACTAATAGGAAAACCAAACTAAGAGTGTCATGTGAACACCACAAACTGACCATACTTTGCAATTTGCACTCACCACACTAATAAGGCCTCCTACATGCAAGACTATATTATCAACCTTTAATGCCTCCCATTGCCAAAGCTCTCCTTAAACACAAAAAGATCCTTAAAAACCAATAACATCATAACAAAATTTGGGTTGCACAACCTTCATCATGCATAGACAATCCATCGTTAATATATTAAATGAATCATCATAAGTGTACATACGAACCTTAACAACCTTATCTCTCATAAAGATTGCTAAAATAAACAATGATCAAGATAGCTAGAACCTTATATATTGCTCTAAACCTACTCAAGAGTGAAAACATTGACTATACATAACTATTATTGGCTCTTGATTGATGCTTGTATTTGTGATATGATCTTTTGTATTCAACTTTCTCTTACACTAAAGAAAACACCTCAAAATTGTATTTAAAACCTATCACTTCTTTTGCATATATATTTAACTTTTACTTATTTCCTTTGCTTATCGCACCAATTACTACCATGGAATCTCCTCCTACTACAAGTTTAGGCATCCCATGGGAATCAACCACTAGCAAAGTAGTCATTAATGTTTATACTTGTTCTTTCTTATTTTATTTTTATCTCAGGCAAAAAAGAGCCCTCACACAAAAACTCCCTAGATGAATTTATAAACACAAATGCCCACCTACCAAACTTGGATTATCTTTGCAAGCAACATCAAATTTTAGTTTATGTGACCTTTTGGAAGAGGGCTTTATTGTGCTTCTCTTTCTCCCTTCTTAACCTTTCTACTATGATCATCTTTTCTTCCATGAATTCTCTTATCCTTAAACATAATAATGTATTTAATATTATTATTGTATTATATAAATATATAATATAATTTATTCACTTATAAATTTTAAAAAATACATTTATTAAATAAATTAAATATTAAATATATAATAATTTATTTTTAATTATTATAAATTATTTTAAGTCCAAAGGTTTTATTCCTAGGAAGTCCCTTTCATAATTCAACAAATATGACCCTAAGAAGAAATAATGACACAACAATAGTAACATATAAAATGACATAAGTCGGGGTTGATCAACCTAAGCGACTCTATCCATCCTAATCAACATAGGAAAGAGTAATTATAAATTTAAAAACTTGCCAAAAAAAAAATTAAATAAATAAATTTGAAAATTTACAAAGCTTAATTGCATCCTAGTAGAAATCGTTCAAGCTCACATGAATGGTCCACAAATTATCAGAAGGGGACGAAACAAGCACAAAAGGAATGGAACAGAATGTTAATGTTAGACAAAAGGGTGGAGTGATGGAGAACCTAATCAAAATAATTGTTTTCTAAATCATTTTTCTAAGTTGTTAAAAGAATTGTTCAAAGGGATGATTTTAATTGGGTAAAGCAATGAGTTCGAAGTTCAAATTCTAAAAGGATATCTGATATAGAATTTGAAGTTCTGATTTTTGGTCTTTCATAATTGATTTCTAACGTAGATGTGATTTTTAAATAAGTGAAATTTCTAAGTTGTCATTCTTCATCTTTCATAAATAATTTTAATATGATTGTTAAAAAAAATTGATGTTAATCTCATAATTGTACTTGATCTCATACTAATATTTGTATGAACAAAATATTTATAAACGATTAACAATATAAAATAATAATAATAAAATATTTTTAAAAATACATCATGTAGCTTTTCTCACAACCTAACTTGGATTCACCCAAAACAACAGAACACATTAAGTTATAGGTGAACAATATAATCACTTTGTTCGTTAATTGATTTGTCCCACAAATTTATGAGTGTTAACGGGAGCCATTTTTCATGTATATCATTGCTTTGCACCTACTATTTTATAACTGCATGCCTTACTGCTCGTAACTGTCCGAAGTGGATTTCAAATGTCTTATTTGTACAAAACATAGACAATTACTCGCATATGTCAATAACATGTCATTTTTTTTTTTAAGTTGTCAACTCTCAGGTATATGTCTGATTTTTTTTTTTTTTTGAATCAAGAAAAAAAGAAATTGTACAAAGAAAGGAGCGGTAGATAAACTGTCAAGAACAGCACTACAAACCTTTAAAGAGCTTGTATTTTACATAACTGAACAAATATACAACACAAGTCCAGTGGAGGGATCACTAAGTGCAAAGCTCAGAACATAGCTGAAGATTACAGTTATGTTCTAAATTTAAACCTTTAAAGAGCTTTGTATTTTTACTTAATTGAACAAATATATAACACAAGTCCAGTGGAGGTATCACTATGTACAAAGATCAGAACATAGCTGAAGATTACAGTTATGTTCTAAATTTAAACCTTTAAGGAGTTTGTATTTTACATAACTGAACAACTATAAAACACAAGTCCAATGGAGGGATCACTATGTGCAAAGATCAGAACATAGCTGAAGATTACAGTTATGATCTAAATTTAAACACGTTTTGAAGCTGTCTGGAACAAACAATATCTTTTTTGTGACATTGTATATCTTGTTTTTTTTTTTTAAGTTGTCTTAATGTCATTCTTTATAATTTATTATTCTCTTTCAATGATAACTTTAACTTGCACTGTGCAGATGCTGTCAATACACCTATTGGCAACTCATATGTGGGTTAACCTTTTTTGACTGGGTTAACCTTAATTTATGTGGAACAAATTAATTTATAATTTTCCTCTTTCAACTTTGTTTCTAATTTCTCTTAACATTAAATTAAAAAAATCTATTTTAATTTTATTTCAAATATTTTTAAAATCGCGGAATGTATTTCCGTGTAAAAAACAACGGTCTTTTTGGAAGCCACTGTGAAGCTTTGCGAGTTGGAAGTTAACTGGGAACCTAGAGCATTAAAAGCTTGATTTTGATTTTGAGGGAATCAGAAACGGAAAATAATGAAATGCTGGCTTTCACTTAACCTAAGTTAATTTTCACTCTCATTTATCAGTTGATTTAATGCTTTGTTTGATAATTTCAGTATAATACGATTCATATCTCTAGCTTACAAGTTGGAATTTCCAGGGGCGAAATAAAAGTTCCAATTTCTGTTGTACATTACAAATACGCTTTGAAAAAGCCTAATTATTTTAAAATTCCTCTGCACGTTGGCTGGTTTAGAATGAATCTCATTGCCAAATGCAACCAATTAATAATATTCTGCCTCATAAGATTGCCAGGTTTGAATCATCAATATGCTTTCAACAGTAATGGCCCGTGCTGCCAGCTCAAGTTCACTACTCTAACCACACATGGGTTTATAACATTTGCGAAGCTATATTACAAGCATGTTGAAGTTCTATAGATCAGCTAGGACTCAATACCAGGACCTCCTGTAGGTTGTCTAAATACTCTACCACTTTACTTATTTGCAACTAAGATTTTTTTTCATACATCCTTAAAACATACACATTAGGGCACTTGGGGCAGCTTCATATAGTTGGATTATATTACAGCTGTCTGATTGATAGACAAAGGTGAAATGATACTAATAACATTAACCGTGATTGATCCAATGTGCAATCAACAGTTCTCCCTGCCATTCAAAGAAAATCCTTTGTATATTCAACTTAATTATGTTAAAGCTTTGAGATTTTTATAGGTGAACATAAAATTATATCTCTGGATACTGTAGGAACTTTGGTGTAATATTCACCTACAGAGAGTTCCTGGGTGAGAGAAGAGCATAAAGTGTTCAAGTGTTTAATCATAGGTTGTTAAATAACTACAAGAAGCTTTGTGCAAGTTGTAGTGAGTTTCAGATGTTGCGATATAGAACGGAGGCTTGTCTTAGCTCAATATTGCTATGGTTGCAACCACAAGTCATTTGGTGAAGAACTCGTTGCCACATCCTGGTTAAAGTGAATTGCAGAACTTACAACATTGTAGGGTGCATATGCATCAGTGTTGGAGTGCATGTGACAATGGCTAGGGGCATGTAGATGTTCTTGAGGATGCTCAGAGGCACCACAAGCCAGAGGCAATTAGTAAGTTGTCTTGGCTACTGCAAGCTGTAGGCAGCTTTTGGCTATAGTGTAGGAAGACATGTACACACCTGAGGTGTTGTATGCAACAATTTTTTACTATGTATGTGCGTAGCATCCACTCATATGCAGTGATTATCCATGTGAAGAAGTCACAGTCAGTATTATGTGTTGTATGCTCATGTCATTCTACGGTCATGATCTGCGTGGAAGTCTGTTGGTACTCCACGAGGCTGTTAGACAGTTTGAATTCCATGACAATAGTTCAACAACTATATCTAATTGCTCGTACAGATGCGTTGTTCCTTGATGGCGTGTTGATGCTGTGAGACTTGTGAGGGGGTTGTATGTAGTGGTTTGCAGACTGAGATATTGTGTGAAAGAGACTAGTTGTATTATAACTATTTCCTATGATTACAATTTGTTACTTTACTTTTGTTGGCAGTTTTTTTCCATAAATGTTCTCCACATAAATCTTATGTCTTGTGTATTTGTGATTTGCATACTATTTCATGAATTGATATAGCAACCATAACTGTATTTGTCTTAAGGTGTTCCGATATCCCAGCTTATCGGTCATTTTGCATGGGATTGAATGCCAACAAATACAATTGTGTTAACATTTTATATTCTAGTGTTTTACGTCCCCTTTGAGACCCCTTTTAAGGGAATCATTAAATCAACTATATTTATTTCCCCTTAATAAAATGATGAAAATATCGAAAAACCATTAAAGATTTATCTGACATTTATATTGAAAATGTTTCAGAAATCATTTACTAAACAATAAATACAAGGGATGGTGAATGCCATCGCATGAAAAGCCTTACAAAGTGAAGTGATTACTATGATGATGGTTTGTGTTCAAGTCCACTGGGGCATGCTCCCATGTTACAACCCTTTCATTCACATAGGCTACGGTAAGCAAGTCCCATTGTGAAATAGAAACTTCTTAGATGTAGCATCTAAGCTTGATATTGCATTTCCACCAATTTAGTTAATAGCGGGGTGGGCGTTACAGTTTTCCTATAAAAAGAACTAAAGTGAAATCTGTGATGGACCATTGGTAAAGCCACACTAGTTGCAGAGTGATGTAGAGAGGGACCGGGGGCCTAAAATAGGCAACCAGTCTAAGCAGCTTCACACACATTATCAGATCCCATAGCAGTAACCCGGAAACTTTGGGAGCAAAATAATAGTACCTTAACATTCCCTTACCCAAACTTTACAAACAAGTATAACTCAAAAATGCAAATCCGGAAATTTCGGATTGCCTCTTCCCTCATAGGTAATTCACCAAAGGACCAGCCTCACAAAGACTCATAATAACAACTTGTTACAGCTGTAGTCCTTCATAATCAGGAACTTAAAGATATATGGGCTGCATACAGACACTAACTCACAACTCTGTTGCCCAACAATTACGTTCAGAAAAACCCAGAAAATGAAAATATTATGGCTACAGGCATAAAGCCTCAATGCAGTCAGGGAATACAAAGTGTTGGCTTGGACTTTATCCCAAGTTCATGACCAACAACTACA
Organism: Sequoia sempervirens; assembly: GCA_007258455.2. NCBI lineage: Eukaryota > Viridiplantae > Streptophyta > Pinopsida > Cupressales > Cupressaceae > Sequoia > Sequoia sempervirens. The sequence goes on from VDFB02011521.1 coordinate 25,719, forward strand.
AGATCAGCCGCTTCTAGTATAGGTGTTCACTTATTCAACAATTTGTAATCAGCTTAAGGGCAGAGATGCCTATATCTGTGTAGCCAGGTTGTATCATTTAAAAAATAATTACAGATCAAAAAAAAAAGAATTAAGATGCCCGGAGGCAGCTGCTACTACTACATGATTGACGACCATGGAATTTGCAGAGTAATCTGAGATTTGTTAAGAGACAGACAAGATCCAGCAAAGCTACAATGTTTGACATAGTTTGGACTAAGGGTTATGGGATTCTGTTATATATACAAACAGAATTGTGGACTCATTGTATTGAAAAATACACCAGCTACTTCATCACTATATTATGGTTTATCATAATTTTAAAATGTAAATCTAGGAGCCATCTAGCTTACACTCTGTAATAGCTGCCAAAGGTTGGTGAATAGAGCCTCTTGGCCACCACGTTGGCCTTGCAGTTTGCAATCTACACTAGCTACCAATGGTTTTTCACAGCCATTGAAAACAAAACTTCTGCTCAAGGTATAATATTGCCTTCCGAAGTTCTCCAAGTGTAATGATTTAATGATTCTCATTGGACTTAACAAATTTCCACGCCTAGAGGACAACTGGGCAAGCACATCAGACTAGCATGGAACCACTTGTTGAGAGTATGGTTCTTTTCTAGGTTTCTGAGAAAAGAGAAAAATGCTTTGGAATTCGAGGATAGTCCATCATGTCCAAAGATATATAGGAGTGGATAAGCAAATTTAGTAAGTGCTTGCAAGCTTACTCCTCCGAAGTGTTTTTCTAAAATGCAAAGAGAGTTTCTGGGGCCTATTTGGAGAGACTGAAGATGGACTAATAAGAATCTTTCTTCTTTAATGCAACTAATGTTCTGTATGACAAGTATGGAGTATGGACACAAGTTTCATATTATTTTTTATCAACTGAATAATGAGTGGGGGCCCAAGCCCTCACTACAAACTAAAAATGCTTAAAATGGAGTGTATTGAATTGATTAATTCTCCATTACAGCTCATCAATCAAGATAAGACTGAAGAAGCTAAGGTTCACAGACATTACCTGTGTTAAACTAAGTTACCAGTTCTGGTTCGGATCCTAGTTCAGGTTTTTGGATTCGGTTGGTGGATCTGGCAAAATTTTGAGGGGTTGGGTTCATTTTGGGTTCATCCATGCAAAAAAACATATAAATATATAATATAATAATAAAATAAATTATTAATTTACTAAATATTTATATAATAATATATAAATATAAATGCCAATAGTGGCACTCTGTGATGGTTAAGTCGTGTTGTTGTTCTTGCCATCAAGGTTCAAACCCCAGTAGGGTGTTATTGTTGAATGTTTATATTAAGAATGAGGTCCCCATTTGTGACCTCATTGATTCGTAACTCTGAGTCAAAAAGTGTTTACCCCTTCTAAAATATATATATATATATTATGATATTATAATATACGAATATTAATAATATAAATATAACATTATAATATATAAATATAATATTTATTAATAATATGACATTATAATATAAATATAAACATCCCAACCATGGTTGGCACGAATGGAAGTGAGAATGCAAACACTAGAATCAATTTGAATCCAATACAATGAACAGAATAAAACCACTTAATGCACGCATATTTCGAAGGGCATCTTTTCCCCTACGACACATCGAAACCCTAAATGAGAAGAAGCTTGCCAGCCATCTTTATTACAAAACCACATATTGGGGCGTCCTACCCATAGATGATGCCTTCTATTATTCCATCTCCTTATCTGTCCTCTTTAGATTGGATGAATGATAGAACAAACTTAACCCTTTAGAATGGAAGCAAAAAAAATTCTCTTCATAACAGATCCTTGGGGCATTGAACCAGAGCCCAAATCTAGTATGAACCAGACCCGGATTTGGTTGCTTGGCTGACGGATCTGGTAACATAGGTGTAAAATGGCATCAAGAAGAAACAATGTTGTGCACCTTTCTGCAATGAAAAGCAGTTAAAACTTTTTAGGGGTGGCATAAAAAGCAGATTATAGGAGATTTTGTATGCCTTGCAAGGGAAAACAACACTAGCAAAAGAAATATGAATGATTAGAGACCACAAGCAACAAACACCAAACGGTGTCAAATTTTTTTTGCATACAGAAGACTTGAATCAAATTTTTAGAGAGAGAATCTTCTTTGCATTTATAGAAACTTGATACTTTAAGGATAGACTTGCCAGACACAATCATGTCTAGAATTGCTTCTAAAAGGATGTTGAATCATTGCAAATTGACACAAAACAAAGATGCTAGTTCTATATGTCTGTGGGGAGATGATCTCTCAAATGTAGCGCCCTTGTTTTTGTTGAAGTAACATAGATATGGGGTTTTAGAAAAGAAAGAAATAATATCAAAAATACATATTGGCACCTAATTGTACCACTTTGTCCTAAGCAAGTAACCGACCATGGGAGAGGACATACCCATCTGGAAAACCAAGCTGTTTGTCACTTATTCAACAATCTGTTAAAATTTTAGTCATTTTGTGTTCACCAATTCCTTGCTTTATGATTGGTCTTTAAAGTACAAGACCCAGTATAATGACACAAAACTGTGAAGAAATATGCTGTAATGTATAAGGTTTGTGAAGAAGAATGTAATTGAAGATGGTCAAATTTTTACCATTCACTCTATGTGAAAACAGCTTTTGCATCAATTTACATTGATTCAACAGTATTTTAGAAGCAATTCTAGACATGATTGTGTCTGGCAGGTGTATCCTTAAAGTATCAGGTTTCTGTAACTGCAAACAAGAATTTTTAGAGAAAATTGAATCAACAGCTTTTTAGAAGCAATTCTAGACATGATTGTGTCTGGCAGGTGTATCCTTAAAGTATCAGGTTTCTGTAATTGCAAACAAGAATTTTTAGATAAATGCAAAAAAAATTGTCAACCATCAGTATGGTGATCATCACATATTGGGCAGTTATGCAACATAAACATCAGTATGAACATGGTAAATAAAAATAAACATTATATTTGGGTTTTCAAAACTGAAATGTACTATGAAGCAGAAATAAGTACAAAAACAATTATTGGTTCATACAAGAATTTTTATTGAGATATAAAACATAGACAAGAGCAGAACACTGGAAGATAAATACAGAAATGTCTTGTATCACATAGACACCTCCTATGACAAAACCGTAAGACAACTTAAAATTCCATAATATGAACCGCAGAGAATTATCAGCATATAAAAACTATAGGTTCTGTGGTGAAGGAAAAGGCTGTCATGATCAATAGATTTGCAAGTTAGGAACACATAAATAATGGCACTCAGCAAGGCCGCCTATCATGGCAATCACATAATTCGAGTGGAAATTCAAACGGGGTCACAGGAATTTACATGAGAATTAATAGAATCATGCCATATCGGCACTCCCAAGGGCTAGGAACGCACAATATAAATTAACACCAGTACAAGAACACTCATTACAAAGAGTTGCATTTTTACTACGTAATATTAATTGTTTCTCTATATTGACTTTATATCCAAGATTGAATACGAAGTGGCATCTTTCGTGAATAACTCCAAGACGGATGACCTATGCATCGTTAAATGTTTTTTGTAAAAGACTAAATCTTCTGTCTATAGGAATTTTTCTATAAATAGTATTGACCTATGAAACAACTGCATTTTGAGACTACTCTTCAACTACTGTATAAAATTAAGATTAAAAAAGTAGAGATCCTAGATCTTGTAGATATAATAATCAAATAGTTCAACTAAAACAATATAAACCTGACACTACTCCATATGCATCGAGTTGGAGAGCAGTCAGCCTTGTGAAAGTACCATTGTGCAAGGGTGCCACTGATAGTGTACACTGGAGCTTCAAACATTGTTGTAGCAAACCATATCATGGTAATTCATGAGCTCGAATTCATAAATTGATTCTCTGTTTCCAATTGCTGAAGACACAGCAAATGAATAATACATCTTGATCCCACCTGTACCATGTACCCCAAAAGAGGAGTAGCATATTTCCAAACAAGTTCAATCAGTATTTGGAAAAATCCTATCAATACATAATGTGAATCTAAATTGACTAGAAAAAGAATTGATAAACAAGCATTTCACTTATTTACCAAGGTGTGCGCCTTTAGAATAAATATGGAAAGCTCTAGAGGATTCCCAAACCTTAATTAGTGAACAACAGGCTTTAGCGGATGTGCTCTGAGTTTTGATAAGTCGAGGTTTGAATCAAGCTCTTCATCCAGCTCTCCAACAACGCTACTGGACACAAACACAATGCTTAATCTTAATTTTAGAACGACAAAGAAAGCATGAAATTACTCTAGCAAGAAGTTTGTTTCCAGCCTGCACTGGATGCAAATTGGGCACAAGGCACAGACTCCACCAATGTAGGGACTCTAGCTGCCATCAAATGTGCAATCAATGCAAATTTGGTAAGACACCCACTCTAACAAATGGGTTGAAGTAGCATACATATTATCTCCTCGGATGATGTACAATCCCAGGACAAGTTGCTCTACCCCTGCCTGCCCAAAAAGACCAGTGAAAACCAATAAAACCATTCAGCATAATTGTTACTCATTTAAAAACTAAGGTTTTGACAGAGGCATCTTTAGCCTTATTCAATGGAATGGAAGAAATAAAGGGCATTAGCATGCACAAGTAGCAAAGTAACCAAGAAAATTCTGGCTAGCTTCACTCAGCCAATCAAAGACAGATTTTATTCGACCTGATAACAGAGTCTCCATGTTACTTGTATCACCACGAAACAGACCCCAACCTCACCTAGCTCAATATAATATTTTTTCAAACTATCTAACAAACAGACCCCAACCTCTCTGTCTCTTGCGCTCATTAAAGTGGGCCAGATCTAAAAACTTGAACCAGGCTTAAATTTACTAAGTATAAATTAAAAGGACACTAAAATATACGACAAGAAGCAGCTTACCGTAGTGGAGTAAACTCGTTCATGTGATTCATCAAGAATAAGATTTGTGGCCTGATCAAAGCCCCTCAAAATACCCTGCAAATAAAATACTTTCAATTCTCAACCATAAATACAAAACCACATATTTGAATCATCTTTTTAACAGAAGAACCCAAACAGAGGAAAAGCCAGAAGCATATACACATATATACCACTATGTTACGTCCATCGTTCGTAATGACGGAGATGACCTCTGAAAAAATCAAGAGACACCCAAGATGCAGATTAACATTTAAAAAAATTTAAAGTGCAAAACCAAAATGGAAACAGTAGATGTTCACTCTGTACTATTAAAATTAAAAGGTAAAAACCACATACGGTCCATCATGGAATCCAATCCTGCGATTGACATTGCTGTAGAGATATGGTTTGGCAATACCTACGAAGGAGGGAAGACGTTTAAAGAAGACAAGAAGCAATACGAAAGGACCAATGAGAATTATTTATGAATGCTATACAACTTCTCCATGGTTCCGCTTCTAGATCTAACTTTAAACTGTGGGGTTTAGATGAGGCTTAGGCGCTTGCGATTTCTTAATTTATTTACACTTGCAACTTTAGGAGGTGCAAAGGCTATGCTGATAGAAAATTTAAGGAAATGTCATCATTCTCTTCTCTCTGCATCCGTCTATTATTATCATTGTCTTTAATTCCTTCAGATTTTTTACAGACCAAAGTAAAGTATTTTGTTACACCTGAAAACTGTGCACATACAGTTACAGAATAATTAGACCCCTCTAAAGATAGGAACTACAAAATATCATTCCATGTCATTTTGTAATAGAATACATGAAATATCATGTTGACATATGCAAATATTACTCACCCATAGAACTTAAAACATCTATATCTACATCTAAAAAAATTTGAAAATGTCCAATAATATTTTGACAAGCCATTCCAATTCAGAGTTGTTTACATTAACATCATATTTCTGATTACTAACATGACAAATCAAAACCAACTAAACTAACCATAAAAAAACAGTCATTCAAGCTCACATTTTACGAAACAGCCTTTACATGGACTCTTTAATTGCTCACCAGTCTTACTGAACTTGGTACATAATGATCAAATAGCATCTCAAAATGATTTGACATTTAAACTAAGTCATCTTACCACACTATCATAAACTTGTATATACATCATGTACTATAAACTAAATCATCTCAACAACTTAGCGGTAACTGATGTACTATAAACTAAATCTTCTTCAAGCATGCCATTGTAGTTATCTTAATTTTGGTAAGTGGTGGATGCAATAGGCTTTTAAATAATCAGTAACACTTACATCCACTTCAAATCAAGATTAACAACTTCAATCATTTTCTAAATTGCAACAGTAATCTATTATGGTTCCTCTTTTTCATTCTCAGAAATGAACCTTATACAAGAATACATTATTTTTCTTATGTGTGCCCACAATTACTGACTTACAAGGATAAGATGAGCCTCTGAATTGAGTTGCAAATGTATCAAGTACGAGACTTGAGGAAATATAGAATAAAGTAACCAAATTCTAGAAAAATATTCTACCCAACCTACATATCAAGATATGTTGAAAAATGCGAGTTAAGCCTTGTGGTCCCATGAAGAGTACATGCAACAATTTTAAGCACGGGTCAATAACTACACTTGTATTTTGCAAACATAATAAACAAATTAAATTATCTGAAGTTGCTGCAAACTCTCAATTCCACACTGCTAGTTGGGGTTGAAATTACAATTTTTCCTAAGCAATCACTACAGTACAATTTCTTATTTTTTTTATTTTTAAATTCTATTATTTGCAGTTTTCAAATGCAACAGGTTGCACCAAAATACTATTTACCAATCAAAAACAAAAGCTATGTAGCTTAAAAAAAAAACTAAGAATTGGATCCTAAATAGGACCATTATAAGGGAAGACCCAAAAACTGGGTTAAAAAGCAAACCAAAAAATCAAAATGCAGGTCCCTACAGACTGAAATCAGAAAGGCAAAAACCAACTAGTATTCATCAATCCCTTTCAAGAAAATAAGATTAATTAAAAATTCCAACTTAATTCCCCTTTCTAAACCAGACCTGCAAGTTACTCAAGCATAAATACTCATCACTGCAAAAAAATCAAATAAACTTGTACGTACCTACAAAATATAGGTCAAACAAAAATTCCAAATTTTAATCCACTTAGAATAGGATTAACTGTTACAATTGCAAAAAAAATAGTAAATATAATTTCTCCAAAACAAAAAGTAAATAATCAAGAAGCAAATCTGCTAATTTTTTTTCAAATAAAAACTTCAATGATATGAGAGCAAAACAGAAATGCTACCCTGCAACTGCGGAAAATCTTTTTGAATGAATCCCTCAGATAAAAGTCAAGCCAAGAAACCCGAAACCCCAAAACATAAAATTCATTTCACAGTTCAGAATATCCCTAATTAAAAGAAATAAATAGGTATCTGATACTAGGCATTACAATTATATCATATATGAAAACAGCCATATATAAAACCACAGAGTAATGCCTTCATTTAACAGATAACAACAGAATTGTTTTAGAATGAAATAAAGCACAACAAAAAATATCCGGCCATCTACAGATTCCCAAAAAAAAGCTCACTGAAACCTGGGCAAGTGACTTACCTCAAGATTCTGCACAAATTGTGTCGTGCCGTCAACAATGGCGGTAAGAATAAATGGGCAGAGTTGCAGGGAAAAAATTACGAAACCCTGCCAAAACAGAAATTTTTAAAAATGGGACGCACCAAAAACCAATCTCCCAACAGCTTCTCCTTCAATCTATTCGCAATAAACGAAGAGTAGAAGTAAAAATATCGGGGTTTTAGAGCAACTAGATTCTTGAGTTCTTGACAAGACTTTTTGCGAGTTAAAATTTGTTTTAGGGCGTGAGGCGAGGAACGTTTAAGTCCGTGAAAGCTTGGGGTATGGTTCTTGAAAAAAGCTAGAAACTATGTTTAGGTTTCTATGTCACCATCACGTGAAACATAAATTTATTGTAGGAGATTTATTTGTGACAAGAAATAATGTGTTAGTTTTTTTTTTATTAATCAAAGTTGAAATATAACAAGAATAAAACTCCGTAGAAAATAAGAATAAGGAAGTTATATATAGCAATCTAAGGGTATAATCGTTTGACACAATATAGATATCTTTTCAAGGAATTTCTGTACAACAGATAGCAAAAAACAAATAATAGGAGTCTTACAAAGAAAGGACCCTTAAAATTTGAATTTGAATAATCTTTGAAGTTGTCTAGAATAGCAAATATCCCCCTCATAGAGTTGTAAAAATTAAAACTTATTTACCTTCAAGTGTTTCCTATGCTTTGTATTTCTCATAGTGTCATCCTTTAGCTGAGAACACAAATATATAAACTAAAAAATGATTTCAAAATAAAACTTTAGCATTTCTACTTCCTAATGAACAACATGATTAGAAAACATTGGCAAATATCTATTTTTTCATTTATTAAGTAAAATAGCTTGTCATATAGAATCAACAACCAAGTTATTTTGAAGGTCAATTCCCAAAACAACTTCCTTCCAATACAACACATGATAAAAGATTGTAGGGAAATGACCAAAAATAGCTTTTCATTTTCTTTTAGCATATAAACAGTCCCAAAAGATATGTTTCAAGCTCTCACTATGTTGATGATAAGGACATTTGGTTGGTTGGAGTTTGAACATTTTCAATTTGTCCCCTATAGGAAGTTTGTGGTGTAAGATTTTTCATGACAAAATTTGGGTGTTAACCTCGGCTTTAATTTTCCAAATCTAAGCACTCATTCTTCCACTTGTTTTCATGGAATCTGTAGTTCCATTTTATATTGAGCCTTGGATTTAGTGTTCTTTTTTGGAGTAATTTTAAATAAATTTTCTTCAAGGGGAAATAATAGAATTGGTATTTACTAAGCCATTGCTAGTCTTTGAAAAAACTACATTGTAAAAGCATACAAAACTTCATGAGTAATTCCATAGGAACCAATGCCTTCAAAAAAATTGCAAACCCTTGATATTTGTTGTTTAATTTAAAATCATTACTGATATTTTGCCAGTTCTTAAAATCAAGGGAGTTAAACTCCCAAATATCATCAAACTATTGAATACCCTTCTTAAAAGGATAGTTTGTTTAAGAAAGACAACAACAAGAGATTGGTCATGATACTAGACAAGCTTGTTCCACCAAATGGATGAAGTTACAAAACTAAAACCATATTGCAAGGAATCCCACCTCTAGTTTTGAAATTTGCAAACTTGTTGCCAAGCCTTCTGGATAGATTGTAAGGGAAATGAAGTCTTAATACGAAAGTAAGGAGCGGGTAAAACTTTATCCAACCAATTAACTCTTTGTCATTTATTATTCATAGCAGCCTAAATAATTTGTTAGCGAACAAGGATTTTCCTTTGTTCATCTCCAAAACCAACTCTTATAATCCATTTTGCCAATAAGCAAGTTCATTGTGTCATGGGGTCTAACAAGCTTAATCCACCTTTTTCTTTAGGTTGAATACAATGACTCCAAGATGTGGTTTTGAAACTAACCTTTCCATCTGAATTGGTCCACGAGAATTGTTGAATGATTTTATTTGTCTTCATATCCTTTTTTGAGGGCATCCAACATGAAGAGTAGTAAACATGAGAAGCCAAAAATATCTGATTAACCACTTGGATTTTACTAGCTAGTGAAAGAAATTTGTTTTCCCAAGTAAATATCTTATTTTTCAAATTAGCAATGAACCAATTCCACATATCAGATAGTGTGACACCCAAACCAAAAGGAATGCCCAAGTATCAAGTTATCTTCCCATGCTTAATTTGCTTCCATTCTTTAGGAATCCATTGTGGAGTTGCATCAAGTTTGATCATAAGAAATTTAATTTTATGATGTGCAATCTTTTATCCCAAAACAACACAATTAAATTTTAGAATTCTCAAAACATTATTAGCTTTAGTTTCAAAATTTTGAATGAACAACATACTATCATCAGCAAAATGTGAACTATGAGCAACCACATTATTTGGTATAGATATTCCTTTAATTAAATTTATTTGATTAGAATTTTGTAGTAGATGACCCAAAGCATCAACAACAAGAACGTAGAGGAATGGAGATAGAGGACATCCTTGCCCGATGGAGTGTTGCAAAGGGAAAGGATCAATCAAGGAATTATTAAGAACCAATTGGGTATTAGCATCTTTGAATGACATTTGAACATGATTGCATATTTTGGAACCAAACCCCAACGACTGCAACATCTTGATGATAAAGCTCCACCTCATTCTATTGTATGCTTTGTCAAAATCTATCTTAACCAATAAAGCATTTTGTCTTGATTGTTGTACTCATTCACAAGTTTCCCATGGTAGCATTAAATTATCAAGAATATATCTTCCTCCAAGGAACCCAATCTATTTAGGTTGAACTATACCTTTAGTCATTGGTTTAATCCTAGTAGTTAAAGCTTTAGAAATAATTTTATAAGTGTTAAGTAAGGTAATAGGATGCCATCCAGAAATAGAGTCCACATTCTTACCTTTTGGAAGAAGTTTGATTAAACCATTATCAATTTTAGGCCCCAATGAATCACGTTTCACAACTTCTAAATATACAAGATAAAAATCTTCTTTGATATGTTGCCACATGATTTTGCAAAATTCAATTGAAATTCTATCAAACCCAGGACTTTTATTATGTGTCATTGAAAACACTCGTTACACCTCAAGTTTTGTTTACAAATTACTTTTAACTTTTTATGTTAAAAATGTGTTTTGATATAAGTTAATGACTATATGTTATTTGATATTTTGATGAAATTAAATGCAATGCAATGTGTTTCAATTTTTATGATTATTATTATTATTTAATCAAGATTATGATGATGATGTGATTAATAAAAAGCTAACTATTTAATTGGATTTCTAAGTGAAATGCAAGATCAGATTCTTACCTTCCTGAGGGAGAGGGAGAGTATCACTAGAGAGAGGAGTATAGACTTTGGAAATAAACAACTTAATGCCAAATAAGTTGAAGACACACTCATGTAGGTCTAAGAAACCAGTTTGGGTAAGTACTTTAGTCCTATCATTGAGTTAATTTTGTGTTTTTTCTAAATTTGGGTCGAGTCATAAGGATAAGTTAAGCCTTGTCAAGTATTTAGCCTAGTCTATTTTGATAAGAATAAAGAGATATATAAGTATCATTTTTTGTCTTTTTGTTTTATCAACTTTGTTATGTAAAGTCAAGTTGACTATTATCTAAATGTATTTAAATAAAATAAAACATATAATATATAAGAATATTTAAATGTATATATGTATATATATAAGTATATATACAATATATAATCAAGCATATATATACATATATAGATATATAAATGCAAAGATATATATATATATATAATAATGAATTATGCACATTAAAGGTAGATTGACATGCTTGTAAAAGCATGTAAAGGTAATTTAAATCTATTCACATTTACCAGCACTTCATGGGGCTTAAAGCCTCCATCAAAGGCTCTTAAATAGGAATTTTGTAAATGGCATTAATGCCATTATTATGGCCACAAAGGTGGCATGACATTTCAATAGATATTTACACAAGCCATTAAAAAGTTGTTAAGGGGACAGTTAAGGAGTGAAGGCCACAAATTTAGGGAGTAAGAAGTGGAACGATGCTTTATATACTATCGTTGATTTCATTTGGGGATTATTCATTATGTTGGCTACAAGTTGGAGAGGAGAGAGTGTGGGTTAGTGAGGTGGACATAGCATTTTCTCACTAGAAATTTATGCATAGTTGATTATTGTTGAGGGTGAATTACCATTATCTTCATTTTCATGGGATAAGCAACAAGAGTTTGGAGAGATTGAGAATTAGAAGATTCTTGCATATGTTATGTGTATCATTACCTTTCCTGGGAAAGGAAAAAAGGAGCTCACTTAGGTTTGTGAGTTAAATTATTGCAGTGTTTTCACTTTTTGTATGCATTAGATACGCAATTCACCCCATTTTGAGAAGGGATTTTATATTGATGTTTGTTTGTGGTATTTAAAAGAAGATTTACAAGCAAAATTTGAGTTCAAACATTGGCAAGTTAAGTTTTCTCGAGAAATCTATGTCAAGCATTGTAACTGTGATTTTGGGATTTCAAAAAAAAAGTGTAGAACAGAGAGTAATTTAGGCATGTTTTCATACTTTATTATTCCTGTGTAATTTCTTAGTTTCATTCTAGATTTTTCAATTATGAAAGATAAAAGAATAGTTATTTATGTTGTTTCGTATATGTTGAAATTAAGAATATATGGTTTGATTTTTATAGACTTATATACAAATTTAATTATTCTCTTTGAAATCTGTAATAGACAACAAAGAAGAGATTTAATTTGTAGTTGTGATAAGTCTAACGATTTATTTAAATATTTTCTTAGGAAATTATATTTCTAGTTTGATATATATATATATATATGAAACAACGAAAAAAATGGGGTTTGTGTTGTGGGTTTACCTGTTGGTGTAGGTTTTTATTTTCTTAGTGGGTTAATTTGTTTTCCGTTAGTCTTAGGTTTTTCCTACATTTAATTAAGTTTTTTTAGGATAATAAAGTGAGTTTATTACTAGGAGATAAGTATGTGGTGTCACCTTCCTTAAAGGGTGGAACACATTCCACTCTTGGTGGCATCCTCCACTTTTGATGGTCCATACTTTCCATTTTTGGTGGGCATCTCAACTTTTGGTGGTCCATCTCCACTTTTTGTGGTTGATTCCTATTGGTTGGGTTTTCCACCTACCTCCTCTCCTAAGTTCTATATAAATTCACTACCTAGCTTTTATTTGCATCCATCCATCCTCTTGCATTATTACATACTTTGGCATACATGCACCTTGATGCATGCAGTCATTATTCATGCATCTTTGCAGCTTGTAAGCTCTTAATGTAATTTTTTCACATCAACATTGCATAATCTCTCAGAGTCCTGGTTTGCATTCTTATATTTTTCTAGTTTATGGAACTTTGATTTTCTCTTAAAAAGTTCCTTAGGTTATTCAATGTATTTCAAATTTCTAACATTACCAAAATAGGATTGATGAACCAAAAAGGACCTATTTTCCTCGTTCCATTCAAAATGTAAGTTGTAATATGCAAATGAAGAACAACAATGGGTCAAACCACAATAGTGGTTTACAAATTTTATGAGGAAGGAAATTTCATTTTTTTCCTTTCACCAAACTCAACGGGTTCGGTTGAACTCAATGGTTTGGCCAAACCACATTATATGTTCGACCGAACCCCCAAACCCTAAAAAAAAAAAAAATATTTTAAGGGGTTCAGTCGAACATGGGTTCGAATGAACCCCTTAAAATAAGACAAAAAAAAAACATGAATTTGTCACTGTCATTTTCGCTTTTTACCAGTTGTTTTCCATGTGCTTGTGCGTGCAACAAACCGAACGTGATCTGCAAATGGCGACGACTTCATCTCTCCGGCGAACGCAAACTCAACTTCATCTTTCCAAAGTTCATCAACCCAACTTGCATATCGAGCACCAGGTTTGTGAAATTCGAATTTCGTAGAGTTCAAAATGCATTTGTTTGTTAAATTTTGAAACCCTAAATGCGAAATTTTTCAAATTTGTTGAATTGAAACTGCATTTGTTTGAAAGTTTCTAAAGTCTTTTCAACATACACTATTTCTATGATACATTTCTACTCTGTCAAAAAATTAACATGCCTTGTCTATGCTTCCACATTTTGCATACATTTCTACGGGCACCTCAATTTAAATTTGAGGCATTATATCAAACAATTCATTAACAAATTTATTTGAGGCATTATATCAAGCAGTTCATTAACAAATTTATTTGAGGCATTATATCAAGCAGTTCATGGTAATTTTGATGGAGTATGATAGAAATAGTGTTTCCATTGTATGCACCCTATATCAAATAATTCATTAACAAATTTATTTGAGGCATTATATCAAATAGTTCATGGTAATTTTTGATGAAGTATGATAGAAATAGTGTTTCCATTGTATGCACCCTATATCAAATAGTTCATTAACAAATTTATTTGAGGCATTATATCAAAAACACTATTGGAAATTTATTTATTTGAGGCATTATATCAAACAGTTCATTAACAAATTTATTTGAGAAATTAAATATCAAACAGTTCATGATATAAAGTTTAGGGTGCATACAATGGAAACTTAGATAAAATTCTTCATATTTTGCCTTTGAGTCTTATGACATTACTCCCAAAATGGTTGGTGAACTAAATGTATGAATCGAAGAATAAATTTAGAGAAAGAAACTAGATTGTTTGATAGAAATATATAATAAAATAGTTCTATTAGGATTAGAAGGAATGAAGGTATTATTAAATTTTCTAGTATTAGGAAAATATAAAAATATGTTCACTTTACTATATATATATATTTAAAACTATTCTTCATATATCCATGTTAAAACTATTAAAAATTAAATTACATAAATCAATTTTAAATTTGTACAAAGAAATAAATGACGTTGACTAAGAGTGAATATTTAAAATATAGCTATCCTCTTTGCAAAATCCAATTTGATTTGAGATATTTATGGACAAAAAATATGGATGAGCATGAGGTAAGTAAGAAAGAATAACCTTAATTTATATCTTCCCTCATCAAATAATTTCACGTTTAAAGAGTTTCTTAAGGCATATCCAATTATGAAAAACTATTATATACTTGTTATAACTATATTAAAGTATATCATGAATAAATTGAAAGGATAAAGAGTAAATCACTAAAAACACATACATAAATCATAGAAGTAAATTGATTAATATAAGGAGATTCAAGTTGGATAATTTTTTCCAAGGATTGGAAGAGGTTAAGAAGGAACCATCAAATAAATATAATATTTTAAATACTTTAAAAGAAAAATACATTTCTCCTTGCTCTAAATTGAAATGGTATTCCTTCTAAGATGATAATAATTGAAAAAGAAGATAATAATCATAATGAAGATCAAGTACCATTGATAAGTTTTAAGAGATCAAATAAAATATTCAACAACAAAAGAAAAAAGAGAAAATAGTTAATGCTAAAGAAACAACTACAACCAAGCTACTATGTTATAAATTCTCCTCTTATGTAGTCTTCATTTCCCTATAAATTGTGGCCTCCTTGTACAAATTAGCTATTGATCACCATAGTGAAACAAATTTAACATTTTGAAATGGTTAAACATTATTATTATTTTTATTTCTATAAGTATAATTATTATGGGTTCATTTCTCCTCTCCTACTCTTCCTAATAAGGTTCTATTTTACAAGCCTCATATAAATGTTAGGGTTCTAACTTCTAAAAATTGAATAGTGTCAACTTAATCTCATTAGACAATGCTCCCCTAGTATTAATGGGGCCAAATTTTTATCTATCAAACTCAGCTATGTTTACATTGAATAATAATTTTATACCTTTATCATGATACTTGAACTAAGATATCTTGGCTCTTAGTTTAGTCATTTTATCTAAAAATTATTGGTGACATATCCATTCGTGTTTAGTTTTAATCATTTATTATTGCAATTAATTATTACAAGGATATTATTGAAGCTTGTATTCCATCCCCACCATTTTTATTCTAAATATTTAACATTTTCTTTCAACTTAAAATCTAAATTTTATCCTTAATGCTATACATATTTTTATAGGATAACCCATATTCATTATATTTCACTAAATGTGTTCAGGAATAGAAGAAAAACCTTCAATATATCTTTAAGATAACTTTGATACCATCAAGATAATCCCACCTTTCATTGCATTAATATCAAGGTTAACTAACCCTTCCTCTTTACATGCTTTTCAATTAGAGTATCCTCTAGTAAAAATAGAAACGTTAATAGTGTGGTTATCAAGAGTGTCTAGGGATGCACACATCACTATTATTAATAAATTATAAGATTGTAAGAAATGTTTATGGAAGAAATAACTATCTAATATAGAATATAATGTATTAGTACATATCTAACTATTACATATTTTAAATAAAGCCCCTTTAAAATCTATCTTATTGCCATTTAATGAGTCAACTAGGTTCAAAATTATTTTCATCTTATTCCCCCAAAATTCATCACCTTTACAAAAAAACTTGATTTCATCTAATTTATCTAATTTATTCTCAAATCATATTAAAATCACCACCTTAAACTCTAAGAAATATTTGGTAACTTATTTATTTTATCTTCATTTAGAAAGGGGTGTGAAGGGGATTTAGAACCTTTTAAAGTTTCTTTCAAAATAACTAGGAAGATTTTATTCATTGGCTTTCTTGTTGCTTTTAGGATTAGTGTTATGAATTTTGTGCCTTCATTCTTAAAAATTCTTATATCAACTCATTTAGCATTTCCATGATCTTTTTATATGGGAAACGTCAACATACAATGAGGTAGACACTTTCCATTTTTTTTATTCCTTAATTAGTTCTTTCTAGGGAAACTTTTAGTCTTTTCGAACACCTTACAAAAATATGATAAATGTGTGATTATTTTTCTTTCCACTTTATAAATTTTTGATGTGCTTGGATATATAATTGAGACTCATAATGTACAATGATAAAAATTTAGTATATATGAAAGAAATATTTTCGAGACATCAAACTACCATTCTACATAACTTTCACATGGAAATAAGAATATTATTTTATTTTAACTAAAGAAATTGTGTGTACTCTATCTTGAAAATTACTAATTAATTTTGAATTATATACTTATAATTTAAAATAAGAGCATCCTTTGTAACATGGAATAGATAGGTTAATTTTAATGAAATAAAATATGTTTTTATATTAAGAAAAATTTATAAATATATGGAACTCATACATCAAGAGAAATTGACTAAGATGTAACTCTATATGAGAATTAAGATGCTTGAATAATTTATATAGGCCTTCTTTCAATAATTAACATTAGAAATTAATACTTGGCTCATATTGTATACCCACCTCCCAATGGTCTTGGAATGGATGCATTTAGATAGAGAAGGATTTCAAAAGGCTCATGGTACTTGTGGAACCCTCAAAGGCATGATTTATAACACAAGAACTTTATTTATGAAATTTGGTCTTTTGTTGTTGGCTTCTAGTATGAATGTTATCTATAAGGTGGAATTCTTAGTTGAGATTCTCAATCTTCCATTGTTGGTTTCTAGTGTGATTATACAATATGCTCGCCAAACTGTATGAATTTCTAATGTTAATTATTCAAAGAAGGTTTTGTTTCATAAGAAGAGACCTATGTTCACATATTCCAAGGCAAGTTATTATCCACAATGCATGACACTTCTTCACATCTCTACAAAGTTCTAAAGAGATACAGATCTGCCATTTCCATGGAGGAGATTGATGATTTAAAAAGAAAATATCATGCGATTTCTTTCTTGAGAAGTCATGTTTGCATTCATGATTTGCAGCTTCCATCTTCATCCAAAAAGAAATTATGTTATCGTTATGTGTCTGATATTAAAAAAAATCAAAACCTTCATTTGAGCATGATCGCCAACACAAAGGTAAATGAGTGGAAACAAAATAAAGCTCGGTTAATGGCTTTCAGCATGTTGGTGGAAAATTTGCATCTTTTTGAAAGTGGCTTCCTAGCTTATCAGTCTTATGTTTAGTAAGGTTTTGTAATCTCCACTGTGTTATGTATTCAGGTCATGGGTATATCTAGTATGGTGTCTTCTTTTGGGTATTTTGGGTGCATAAGAGAATGTGCATATGTACTGATGTATTCAACCAATGTGCTTTTGTAACATTGTAATCAAACAATTGGTCATTTGTACTAGGACCTCACTGGTCTTTTTGATATTTTATAAAATTTGTTACTCGGATTGCAACTGGGGGTTTTCTTGCTGGTTCTTTGCCGCCAGTATGTCTGCCTGAACCAACTATATGTAAAATATTATATATAAATAAAATTATAAGTGGTCTCCCACTTTTGCTTAAAAAAAAGTTCTTGTAAATGTCCACATCTTTTTCCTTGACACAGTTGCTATTTCTTAAAAGATTTCCTATGATTTTTCATAATGTTGGTCAATACTTTACTGTAAATATTCTATAGTCATGCTCTTAAATGTCATAAGAATATGTCATAATCTAGGGTTTTATCTTATAAAGCTATAATAATATTATATGCATTTAGAACATCTTAGACACCTCCCTTGAAGCATTCAACAAATGACAAATAACAACCAACACAAAGTGAGATGCCTCATTTCCTAATATGAGGACAAAATAATAAATCAAAATATTAGGATGCAAGGTTGAGCCACCTTTCCCAATACTTGGCTAAGTTTATCATCTATTGAGGAGTGGATCCCAACAACAATTGTGCTTAGTTCTTACTACTAATCCAAGGAATACTTATTCATTTTTTCTTTATTGTATGCCTAATGACTCCTCATCTCAAGTTAAATTGTGGGAATGGATTTTTATGCCCTCCCTATGACTAAATGGCTACAAGGAGGTGAATATGATATGGTGGAAAAAACCAAGATACAAGTTAGTTTAGTTCTCATAAACTCTAAAAAATAATTGAATTCCTACATCCTAACTAGAAATACCATGAGGGGTTTAGATCCCATTTTAGACAAAAAATATTCTTATCTTGATCCACTAGTTCACTTGGACCAACTAAAGAGATGGTGAACCAAAGGGAAACTTAGTTGTATTGATAGATTAAAACTTAGTTATTTCTCTTTCCCATTGTCCCCTCTCACAAAACACCCTTATTTAGTAGATTCTATTAAACCTATCTTTCACATATCACCTCCCAATTCTTTAAACTTTCCAAACTTCTTATTCCCATACCTAATAATCTATCGCCAAGAAGCTCAACACTTCCCACCTCAATCAGAATTGATCACCTTGCTTCCCTAATATCCCTTTGATTTGATGTTCCTAGACCTCATCAAAATGGTAAGTGGATACAATTGGAATGATGTGATTAAATCATGCACTACCTTACTATGATGATCTTACAATAAGAATATGGCTAGAAGAATCCTAGAATGGAAAAAAAAAATGGATCCAAATAGAAAAAAAAAACTTGTTTTGGCTTTAGCACTTACTAATAACTTTTCTACAATGAGTGGTTGCTTCTGTTGAAATAAAACTTAGAAGATTTGAACTTAATTGTGGTAGAGGATCTCAATTAAGAGATGGGCTACATTGGATGAAAGGATATAAGGGATACAAATTATTTTTTAGTTATCTCGAACATATTTACATTCTCAAAAGTGGATAATATCTATCATTGATCAAGAGAGGTAGTTCCATGACAACTCTAATGATATTAAATCCATTTTCCTCCAACATTACAAATAATTTTTAATTGATCTAGTTGAAGGAGATCCACGTCAAGATATAGTGAAAAAATTATGGGCATAACAATTATATATTTTTTAACATATATAGAGTAACGTAGTTGGATTAATTGAGTTATTTATAACAAGTATGCAATATGAAGTCAAACTTTATTGAATTTGATTCTTAATAAATTAGTTTTAGCGATTCAATTTATAGCTTTATGCAATCTATAAGTTTAAATAGTTTGATGGTATCTAAACTTTATACATATAAAAATATGATAAA
The DNA here is from genome assembly GCA_007258455.2 of Sequoia sempervirens. Lineage (NCBI taxonomy): Eukaryota > Viridiplantae > Streptophyta > Pinopsida > Cupressales > Cupressaceae > Sequoia > Sequoia sempervirens. Next base: position 45,384 of record VDFB02011521.1, read on the forward strand.
TGTCTGATTATTTTGCTTTCCAATCTATAATTTTTTGATGTTCTTGGCTATATAATTGAGATGATTCACTCATATTGTAATGATAAAATTCATCCTCATATGGAGTATTTTATATTATCTTCCATTAAATTCATCCTCTTTATGAGATTCTTACATGGAATATTGATATTCTAGTGTGAATTATTAATTTTAGACATATGTCTTAACTAGATAAATTTACCTGGGTTCAATGAAGGCAATGGGAATTTTTTTTTTTCACTTACATAATCCTATTTTGAAGTTCATTTTATGTTAACAACTTATTAGATTAAATATTTTTATCCCCAATTATTTTCAAAATAATTTTATACTAATCTTTGTATTCTTATTCTTTCTTTCAAGTTTCATTTTAAAATTTGAACCATTTAAGGATGCTATGTGTTATAGATTATAGTTGTCTTCAATTCTTTTTAAATTGTTAATGGTATGAAATATTATTGATGAGTAGATGAATTATTACAAGTTCTATTTTAGATTTGTATTCCCTTTATCTACATATATTATCTACCAAAGTCTCATTTCTTTTTTAGGTTTACTGTATATATATATATATATATATATATATATATATATATATATATATATATATATATATATATATATATATATATATATATATATAACATGGAA
>VDFB02011522.1:0-29091 GCA_007258455.2 Sequoia sempervirens
CATCCTTTTGATTACTTGGAAATAGTCAAAATTTGAGATTAGGATGATACTTTTGAAAGAATTATGCTATATGGATTATTCATTGGCTCAATCTCTTTAATGATGTGAATTTTATAAGGGAAGGAATGGGCCTAGAAAGTGTTATATCTTTTCAATAAAATAAAATATCAAAGCATGATTAATCATTCTTTTATTATCATTGTCATTCCAATTAAGATCATGATATTGTTTAAAGTTAACAATCAAAATTGACTTTATATGATCCTCACAAAATTGCCTTTTCTTTTTATAGGTACAAAGGAAAGTGAAAGGAAAGCAAACAAAGGTACAAATGAAGGAAAATGAGGAAGACAAGGCTAGCGAAGGAAAATGAAAGAAGGAGAATATTTTTAAATCAAAGTGTTTTTAAACGCTTTAAGTGTTTGTTTAACACTTTTTCATGAAATTGTTTATCTTTTTGTTTTAGGACACTAATTTTCATTTGGATTTAAAAAAACACACTTTGTTTTTTTGCAAAGGCTAAAACAAACTTTAGGATCACAACGTACTAGATTTTTTTGGGATTAACAAATTGAACAAGGCAATTTCTCACACTTCATTTGGTGCTCTAAGAAATGAATCAAATCATTGCTTTGAAGGATAAAATGAATATGTTCTTTTATTGTTTTGTAAGTATTTACACAAAGTAATATCATCAAAAGACGTATGTGCTTCTCTCGTGCCTCACGGTGATCTTGAGAATCAAAAGGCTTTTGGTGACATTAAGTTGTGTAAATAATTGCCCATACACACTTTGATTTGGGTTTAAAATTGAACAATATCTTGTGTGAGTGTGAGTAGGGGCATTTTTGTGTATATTCTCTTTCTTTGTGCCATCAAAGATTGATTGAGTTATGAATTTTGTCTTTGCTTGCTTTTGTTTATCCTAGAGGGCCTGCCTTGGGGAAAAACTACTCACCCAAGTTAACGACTCAACTGGTAACACTCTAAAGCCAAGAGTATTTCCAGCTGGGATATAAATGTGGATATTGGAAGAAATGCCAATATCACGTGGTTGACTCCGACAAGATGGATCTGAAAGGGGACTCTTGCCACATTGGGTCAACTCCTATGCATGGAAAGTCCTTACTAGAACTCATGTGCTATAATTTTCCAAAATCCTTAATCTATTTGTTGGTGTAAGAACAGTCATTCTAAAGCCACCCCACATTTTTACAGTCTTTAGTAGAAATGGAAAACATGCCATGGGAGTTTCATGGGTGTTGATGCTTGGCTGCCCCATATAAGTGAGTGTCATGGAGGGAGCCAGTGGGGTCAAGCATCTAACCATTCACTAAAGATAAGGGTAGCTGGACTTGTCCAAGTGGGGATTCAACAAATATTGTCTTACACATCCATAGGGCTTGTACTTGTCTTGGTTTGAAAACATAGTGCTTTATTCAAAAACATTTGCAAACAAACACTTAACAATATCATTCAATTTTCAAACCCTTTTGGAGACAAATGCCATTGACTCAATCCATGTGTTATTGCTTTACCTTGGGATTCACATCCTTAGAGGTTTCTAAACATTGGATTATATCTCACTTTGTCTCCTTAAGTAAACAATAGGAAACCCTTGCCTTAAGTTCATTAAATTTTCACATAACATATCTTGTGGAGTTTGAAGAAATTAAGACATTGGACATCTTAGTTTGAAACATTAATGAAAGAGAGTGTTTTTGGTAAAATAAAGACATTAAGCAAAGCTAAACAAAATGAACTTTCATATGTGTTGAAGACTCACAATTCCCAAAGAAAAAATCATTGAAAATGAATGTCCAAAAGAAATCAATCCTTGGTTACAAAGGTCTTTAGGAAGCATTTGCATGCTCTTCAATACCTAGATCTAGGAAAACAAAGTTGTTTTTTTTAGGTTCATCTAGGGATCAAATCAAATCAAAATCCTTTTCATCCATCCTTCAAAACATCAAACATCAAATCCATCTCACAAATCATCTTTTGGAAAATCTTGAAATCATCCTTGATACTAGGCTTTGTGGCAAAAAAATCAAAATCATCCAAAAACATTGTGACCAAGTCCTTGAAAACATTTATCAAAACACCTTTGGCTAGGCATGTGTAGATGCATCCTTTTGCATATACTTAGTCAAATTTATCAAAATCATCTTGTCTAACTTAGTGTATGTGGATGAATCCTTCTTCATATACTTAGTGAAACTATCATTTTATTTGGATAGGTGTAGGTAGATGCATCCTTCTCTTCACACATATCCAAAATCATCATCCTTTGAAAAAATCCATCCCTTAGATCATTGTGAAACATCTTAGGGTCCCTTTGTTCAAAATCCAAAACAAAGTCAAAATCAAAGTCAAGGAAAAAATCCCAAATTTGAAATCCAATCAAATACAAGTCCTAAAGCCTAGTGTCTCATTCAAGATTTATCAAAAGCCAAAAAATTCATATCATTCATCATCATATCATCACATTTGATCCCCAAAAATCATCCTAAAACTTTCACTTTAGAACATAGAATATAGATTTATCGAAAGAATCAAGAGATTCATCTCCCATATTCTCAAAGACTGATCTGCGTTGTATGGTTCTAACTAGATCTCAATACAAGAAGAGTATGGAAGCCAACAAAGAAACACCTAATTCAAGTGATCTTAGCCAAACCACTCCTGAAATGAATCCCATTAGGGATGGAAATCTCACAATTAGCCTTCCAACATCATTGCAAAACCCACAAGAGGAAACCCATGGAGAGGATCTTACATTTGGAATGTGTCACGAAGAAATAGCTGAAATGCTCCAAAATCTAGAAAACCATAGAATCATCAACATCATGATGATACTTAACCCTTCGTTGTACATGCTTGAACTAGAAAAACAAGGGGCCAAGTTGCCTTCAAATTTTTATGTGAGCACTATAGTAGAGACATATTTTCCACCAATATTATCCACCATCCCCATTTCATCTACACCCCCATCTCAAAATGTCACAGAGAATATCCTGTAAATCACATCATTTGCTCCAACCCAACCCAACGTTAACAAGGGAAACACATTTCTCAATGCTCTTCAATCACATCCCCTTGTTAATAATCAAAGCTTGGATGAAAACACCACATTGGAACAAAACATCCCCCAAAATCCATTGCACAAAAATGTTCCTCTCACCTTACACTATGACCCATCATCAACATTTTTTCACGGAGCACGACAAATACCTCTTCTCAAAAACTTATAAGAAGAGGGAAATATGTTTGGACCAAGGGGCATATTCAACACCACACAACAACTAACGCCCCTTACATTTCCACCTATCCCACCATTTCCATTATCATACACACCACTCCTTGGTTTGGGGTTGCCTCCCCTACCAAGTATCAATCAAACCGCTATCCCAACCATCAATCAAAGCATCACACCAAACACTCAAAATTTATCATTGATATGGCAACAAAAAATGATAAATACACAAGCAATGGGAACACCATCAAACACACACTTAACATCACAAAGCATGGTCTCACAAGGACCAATCACATAAATACCATTATCCAACATGCAAAATATCAACACAACATCATCATCTACCACCATTCCAAACCCACCACCACCTCCACCACCACCAACATTCACCACATCAAACCAATTTGACATAGCATTACAAGCCACTTTTTAAAGAGGATACCAACAAGTGTAGAAACAAAAAGCTGTGAAACAAGCCACTCAAGCTGTGCAAGCTACCAAAGCTGCACAAGTCACATTACAAGCACAACAAGCCCAAGCTTTATTGCAATAGCAACAACAACAAGCCACCCAAGTTGCATGAGCATTGCAAGCACAAAGAGTCACTCAAGCATAACTTCTTGCACAATCAGCACAAATGCAAGCATATTAGCAAGCACTAAAGCAATACCAAGAGCAACAAGAAGTAGCAGAATTGGTAGCCCAACAACAAGCGTTGTGGGAACAACAACAAGTAGAACAACAAGCATTGTTAGAACAACAACAAGCACAACAGTGAGCACAACAACAAGCGTTGTTGGAACAACAGAAAGTGCAACAACAAGCACAAATCCTAGCGCAACAATAACAAGATCAACAACAAGCATTGTTCATCCAAAAACAAGGAGAAGCCTACTTCGCCTGCCACAACATACCAATACCATTGAACAACGCACCAACCAATCCATCCATCCAAACCATGATTGCAACACCTCAAAACACATTCATCCCACCCCCTGATCTACAAAGCGATGTAACAACACAACTCAGGTTGTTATCACAACAAGTGATTGACCTTCAGTGAGGGTGAACAACCAAAACATCAAGCAACTTGTGTCTCTATCCATTTGATAGGAGCTTAGAAATGAAACCATTCCCTAAGGGATTTGAGATCCCTAAATTTTACAAATATCGAGGGATGGGAAACCCTAAAGATCACATCAGGGAATTCCAGGTTCATTGCATGGAGGTTGCATACAATGATACTTATCTAATGCAGCTATTTCCTAGAAGCTTGGCAGGTAATGCTATAGAATGGTTCTCTCACTTACCCTCAAGCATTAGAACATTCTAGGAAATCAGAGATGAACTCATTAGAAACTGTGCATGCAACATCACAATGGATGTCAGTCTCAAAGAATTATATGCTCTAAAACAACGAAAAAATGAATCTTTTGCTTCATTTCTTCAATGATAGTGATTCAAGGCCAATCGGAGCAAGTGGACCATGCCAGAAGAGCAACAAGTCTGCACAATCATTTCCAACCTTGAAAGCCACCTGTCATTCCACCTCAAGGTTTAGGGTATCACTACATATGAACAATTTATCTCCAAGGCTCTGAGCATTGAAAGAGCCCTTGTGACCCAACCTGCGGAATCAACGTCATATCACGAACAACAAAAAAATTTCCCACCATAAAATTACAATGATAAACCTTGAACATGGGCAAGAAACAAGAACATTACTAATGATGGCATTGTTGATGCCAAGGTGGTCATTAGTGGTCCACACCAAAACACACCTGCACCGCAAATCCAACCAGAACACCAAAACACTCATCACACAACATATCAACCTAACAATAATCCCACAATCAATAACCTCAATGACCAAAGAGGACCACCTCAATGCAAAACATATCCCAAACAAAAATACAATACTTTGAGGGAACCACTTGAGGACATCATGAAAAAGCTAATCAACAAAAAACTCATCCAATCTCCTACATTTGAGAATTATCAAGAACCTGATGTCAAACCTCCTTGGTACAATGAGAATCAACTTTGTGAATTCCAAAAAATCAAAGGTCAAACCATGAACAACTACATGAGATTCAAAAATATCATCCAAGATCTCATTGACAAAAGAATCATAAACGTCAAACAACCTACGGGAAATTAAGACCTAAAATTCTAACGAATTAGGTGCCAAATCATAGCAACAAAGTGAATAAAAATGATAAAGGGAAAGGTAGTGTAAATCATGTTTATGAATCTATCGTAGCCTCCCTAAATGAGGACTGCATGGTCATCACTATCAAGGGTGCCCATGTGGAAGATTGTGTTGTCACCACAAGAGGTGGCAAAGTCACCATCACAGGATCATCCCAACCAAATAAAGTCCCTACATCAAAAGTCATCCCGTATAGCTACAATGTTCTAGACCAACTCAAAAGAACACCAACACACATCTCCATCATGGAGTTGTTAAAAATATCATCAACACATAAAAATATCCTTGAAGAAGCATTAGCCTTATCCACTATCCCAGCAGATCTTGATGCAAACTAGTTCCAAGCTATGGTCGAAAATATCCTAACACCTAATCTCCTTACATTCTCTAACCAATATTTCCTAGCCAACCATCTCACAACTGCACACTTCACTTGGAATCCATTGTAAACAAAAGAAAAATCAAAAGGGTCTTGGTGTATGGAGGTGCAGGTTTGAACATCTGTTCTCTCAGCCTCATCAAACAATTGAAAATATCATAAGATTCCATCAACAAAGGTAAAGGCATCACAATCAGAGTGTATGATGACCAAGAAAGATTGTCTCAAGGCACAATCAAACTCCCTATTCAAGTGGGACCAATGCTCATGGAAACCACATGTCAAGTCTTGGACCTTGAACTACCATACAATATCCTCTTGGGACGCCCATGGATTCATGCGATGAAATCCATAGCATCAACCTTCCACCAGTGTGTCAAATTCACACATAATGGACAAGAGGTTACCATCCATGGAGATCTTGAGTTGTTTTCATATTGCAAGAATCTTGAAGCCAAGTATTACAAAATTCCCCAAGTGCTAAAAAATGATGAGGGACCATCCACATCATACATCGATCCCGCCACCCTCACATCCACTTCTGCGACAAAGACAACCTCCACTCCTGCTATCCCTACCATCTTCGACATCAAGCTCATCATACAAGAGGATGGTTGTGGAAGTTATAGGCTCCCTAACAATGCTTTTGTGATAGGAGAGTTACCACAATCTCCTAGATCATGAGAATATCCACAAGAAAATCAAGCTTCCACATCACAAACGTATCCTGAGGATTATCCTAAATTCACAAGATGGGGAGACCTTGGTCATGAGGTCATTGAAGCAAATCCATCTCACCTGTTGTATCAAGATGAAAGAATGACAGCTAATTTACCAATGGACGAAAGAAGCAAAGGCCTACACATGATGCTTGCAATGGGCTATGACCGAAATCAAAGACTAGGACAAAATGACAATGGGCTCATAATACCTCTCATTCCAAGACATGACCCATAACAAATCTTGGTCTTGGATGTGCCACTCTGAGAATAACCATACGTGGTGGAAGTCCTCTGGTTAGAGCCGCTAATGTTTTTCCTCAACCAATACTAGTACAAGTACACTCACCAATAGTCACAGGTAGGGACACACATAATTTTATGACTAAGCCCTATATTAGTAGTGATGACGAAGATACCTTATCCAATCGACCTAGAATATTTGAAGATACCACCCTGTGTATGATTAGTACCATATCCTTTGAACTAGATAGTCAAAATCATGAGATTCATTTAGTCTACCTGCAACTGATCAACTATGACCAACAAGGACCACCAATTCTCAATACATTTGAAAATGATGAAGCACTCTCAGAATTCATGGGATTGAGAGATAACATTCCAAATGGAGATCACAAGGCAGGATTCATAATGGAGTTGGACACACACGCCTATTACGAGGAAACGATTGAATCCTTTAGTCGTAAAAGTGAAAAACTAAGAATCATATCCAAGTCCTTGAGTGAAAACCACACCGTGGCACTCTCTGACAAGAAAATAGTAAAAAGAAAGGATGTATCCAATGGTGAAAACCTCTCTGAGGCGCCTGAGGATGAAGGATTCAATCTTCCCCTAAGAGCTATTCATCATGAGAAGTCAGCAGTCTTGGCCAAAAAATGCAACCCAGTCAACCTAGGAATAGAGGAGACCCTGCATATCACATTTTATGTAGAATCACTATTATCAAAAGAGCAAGAACTCCTAGCAACATTCCTAAAGGAAAGACAAATAAACTTCGCATGGAGTTATGCTAATATGCCAGGGCTTGATCCAAAGACTGTGCTCCACCATTTGGCAGTATATATAGATGCAAAATGTGTCAGACAAAAGCTTCACAAAATGCATCCTCAAATCGCTTTGTTAGTCAAAATAGAGCTCAAAAAATTGTTAGATGTAGGATTCATACAACCAATTGATTATCTAGAATGGGTGTCAAATTTGGTACCTATTTCAAAACCTGATGGAGCTATCATAATCTATATAGATTTTAGAGATTTGAACAAAGCGTGTCCAAAGGATGATTTCCACTTCCCAATATTGATATGATAGTGGACATGACAGTAGGGCATGAGATGCTATCACTAATGGATAGATTTTCAAGATACAACTAGATTATGATAGCAAAAGAAGACCAACATAAGATAGCTTTTACTTGTCTGTGGGGGACCTATTGCTGGAACATGATGCCATTCAGCCTAAAGAATGTAGGAGAAACATATCAAAGAGCCATGACATTGATCTTCCATGACATGATTCACAAGATAATTGAAGACTATGTCGATGACATCCTAGCCAAATCAAGAAAAAGAAAAGATCATATAGCAACCTTAAGTGTTATCTTTGATAGATTGGAGGAATACAAAGTCAGACTAAATCCCAGGAAGTGCATCTTTGGTGTACAATCAGGTAAATTGTTAGGATACATAGTGTCTATGAGGGGTATCAAAGTGGGTCCAACAAAAGTTAAAGCAATCCTTGAGATGGAAGCACCAAAGAACTTAAAACAACTAAGAGGCCTCCAAGGTAGGCTCCAATCCATTAGAAGGTTCATAGCACAACTGGCAGATAAGCAGAACCCATATTCTCACCTACTCCATAAAGGGGTATCATACAAATGGGGTACAAAATGCGAAGAGGCATTCAACAAAATAAAGGAATATCTACTGACACCACCATTATTAATCCCACCCATCCCCAATAAGCCATTAATCTTATATGTATCAACAATAGCAGCTTTCGTTGGAGCTCTCCTAGCTCAATATGATGAAAATGGAATAGAGAGGGCCATCTACTATATTAGCAGGACAATGGTGGGTCATGAGCTAAACTACTCATTCATTGAAAAAGCATGCCTTGTAGTAGTGTTTGCATCCCAAAAGTTTAGACATTACATGTTGGCACATAAGATCAAGCTCATTGCTAAAATTGACCCCCTTTAAAATCTCTTATCAAAGGCAATGTTAACTGGCAAAATGGCAGAATGGAAAAATGGGTTATGATATTGTCAGAGTACGACATTGAGTATGTTGAGCGAAAAGCCATTAAAGGTCAAGTTATTGTAGACCAACTAGCAGAAGCACCCATATATTCTGAGAACCCTCTTGTCTCAGAATTTCCAGATGAGTCTATTTTTAATCTCAACATTTCCAATCACTAGAAATTATACTTTGATGGCTCATATACTCAACATGGAGCAGGAGCTAGTGTCTTCTTCATCACCCCACAGGGGGACTACATACCAAGATGATACAAACTGGCATTTCCTTGCACTAACAACATCGCAGAATATGAGGCTTTGACTATAGGTCTCAAGATAGTAGTGCAACGGAATATCATAGCTCTCAAGGTCTATGATGACTCATAATTGATCATAAATCAAGTTAATAATGAATATCAGACAAAGGATGACAAGCTAACCCCATACAAGAAATTGGTGGAGACTCTAAAGGAATCCTTCATCAACATAACATTTGAGCAGATTCCAAGAACCAACAATAGAGGCGTTGACGCCTTGACTACAATTGGGTCTCTAGTAGACATCCCTCACAACATGCCAAAACATGAATTTCAGATCGAGCAGCTTCTTGTTCCAACATTCGAGGTACCAGAATCAAAATATGTGTGTCAAATCATTGGCCCTGGCGATCCTTGGTATCACAACATCTACACATATCTTCGCATAAGAGTCATACCCGTTGACCTACCATCAAGCCTAAAATGAACCTTTATCAAAAAGGCATCCAGATTTGTCATCCTAGGTGATACCTTATACTATAGAAGCATAAGGGTACTTTATTGCACTGTCTAAATGTTGAGGAGGCATTAACTACTCTAACCGAGGTTCATAATGGTATCTGTGGCTCACACTTGAGCAGAATAACCATAGCCAAGAAATTGTTGAGGCTGGGGTACTATTGGCCCACAATGGAGTGAGAAGCACATGATCATGCTAAAAGGTGTTTACAATGTCAGTAGCATGGGGACCTCATCCATGCTCCAGCTCAAGAGCTTCACCTGATTATCACACCATGGCCCTTTTCACAGTGGGGACTCGATCTCATTGGGAAAATCTCACCCACCTCATCCAATGGCCAAAAATTCATTATAATTGCAATTGAGTACTTCACAAAGTGGGTGGAAACCATACCCATGACATATATCACTAGGAAGAAAATCTCAAAATTCATCCTGAACTATCTCATCTATCATTACGGTGTCCCATAAGCCATTATCTCAGATAATGGGACACTATTCAAGAATTAGGATGTTCGTGACTTGTACGAGAAATTCAAAATCTAGCATCGCTTCTCCACCCCATACTATCCCCAAGGCAATGGCCAAGCAGAAGCCACAAACAAAACCATCCTCAAAATCCTCAAGAAAATAGTCAATGACGCAGGTTGTGACTGGCATTTACAACTTAATCCCACCCTCTGGGCTTATCGAACCAGCATCTGCACACCCACTGGCGCCACCCCATTCTCCTTGGTCTATGGATCAGAGGTTGTACTCCCAATTGAGATCGAGCTCCCATCCCTTAGAATATCATTGCAAAATCTCATCACTGATGAGGACTATCGGGTATCAAGATTAAATGAGCTAGAGTTACTAGATGAGAGATGCATAGATGCTTTGAATCATCTACAAGTCTATCAAAATAGACTCAAACAAAGCTACAACAAGAAGATCAGAAGCAAGACTTTCCAAGTCAGAGAATTGGTCTTAAAAGAAAATTAGAAGAATGTCCCAAATCCAAGCAGCAAAGGCAAGTTCGAACCCAATTGGTTAGGGCCTTTCATCATCATAGCAAGCTATAAATTAGGGGCATATCAGCTATCAACACCCAAAGGGGAACCTGTGCAGGAGCCCATGAATAGCTCCCATCTCAAAAAGTTTTATGCCTAATTCTTTCAAGGTATAGAACAAAAAAATCTAAAAAATTAGAAAAAGACCTAAAAAAATGGTTACTTCGGCGAAAACCTAGCAAACAAGCATCTTGGTAACAACAACAAAAAAAAGAAAAAAATAAAAAAATCCAAAAAAATTAGAAAAAGGATCAAAAAAATTGTCCTCTAGTGAAAACCACTTTGGTGGCACTTTGGGCAAGTACCTTGGTGAAAACTTGGAAAACAAGCACCTTGTGTAAATAAGCACTTTCCATCCACCAGAATCTCTATGGCTTGCTTGAAATCATCCATCCATTTTTCTTCCATCATCCATCGCATTCAAGTCTCCATCCATCACACATCCACTCATATCTACACCATAGCTTGGTCTTGTGTTCATATATCACGATCCCTCCTAGTACTGCTCGGCTCATCCTCAAGGTCAGTTTGTCCTGCCTTTATTGGAGTAGTCTATTGCATCATGCTGGGGGCACATTCTCATCGGACCGAATTCGTGTATGGTCTTAAAGTCCTCAAAACATCAAAAAATTCAAAAACATCAAAACATCAAAATCCCAAAACATTCAAAACATATCAAAATCAAAAACAGGTCAAAAGTCATTCAAAAACCAAAAACAAGTTCATCTTGTTGAACTACATCATCTCTGAGCTTGAATGTAGGCAAGATTGATCTTTGATCATCCCCCAAGACATTTAGGTCAGTCCTATAGGAGTCTGTCATAATAAACTGACATTTCATCATGTATATCTTCATTTGTAAATTGGTCAAGTCATCAGTTGAACTAAATGGTCTCTGCCTATATAATGTAGGCAAGGCTAATTTGTTGATTAGCCCTCGAGGCCCCTAGGATAGGTCTTTAGGTTAGTATCTTGGTCAAAATCTCAAAAAATCCCAAAAACATTGAAAAAACTAAAAATCAAAAAAATTGTAAAACCTTGAAAAATACTAAAAAATAGCCTCAAAACATTGCAAAACATCAAAAACATCCAAATATTTGAAAAAATCAATTTGCCTCATCTCGCTTGCACCCACAATAAACACCATTCATAATAAACTAATCGTCATCATCAACAATTAGAAACAAGTCTAGCAGCTTAAAAAAGTAAAAACTCAAAAGCATCAAGTCTCAAGTCTCAAGTCTCAATTAGTATGTAAACAAGTTGGTCAAGTCTTTGTGTCAATAGTCCACCATCCAAATAGTCCCACATCAATCCTCTGATAACATCATGTCCTAGGATGAATCCTTCCTACAAGGGGCATTATTTATCATAATGAACACTTTGGATAAACAAAATGATGTGTTGCCATCCACTAACATGTCCTAGGATGTATCCTTCCTACAATGGGCATTATCTTTTGGCAATAAGTTTCGGTTCTCCTTAAAAACACATTCCCTTTTGGTTAGAAATATTGAAGAACATCAACTTGTTTGTGTGCTTTATCTTTTTCTTTTGACTTATCTTATTGCACTCAGTCCAAGGACCTCTCGATGATATCCGAATGAAGGATTTAAAGAGATAGGAATGGGGTAACGATCATTATTCTTTTTTTCTACTATGCTTGTTAGATGTTCTTGTAAAATAACTTGGCGAATACTTTCTTTATTAGATATGTATAAAGGATGTTTTGGATGGCTTGTTGACTATTGCATTGATTGGTTATACCTCTCTGTGTTTTGGTCTGAGATGTTTGAAACTTCTAAAGTGCATCCTAGCAAGGTTTCCATATGTTAGGTGTGAACAAGAATACTCCTATCTATTTGTCAAGTTGAATTCCATCACACTAAGTACAACGCCATCCTAGTCCTTCATACCTTGATGCATTGTACTTAGGTGTTTCATCAAACATAAAGTAAGTGACCTTTTTAAAATCCCAATCCTTGATACACAAATCATCCATTTCTCATCATTATTTCTCATCATCATCTGTCATAATCATGGACTTGTTGGATCCTCTTGTTATCATCTAACTTCTACACTAACATCACATTATGAATAGTCAATCATCATCACCAATGTATCCATCAAGCATCCATCATGCATCCATCCATCCTGCATCCATCTTGCATCCACAAAATTGTCAGCATGCCACATATCATTCATATCATACATAATAGGAAACAACGATCATTTTACATGCATTGCATAATCATCATCATAATATAGATCTGTTAGTCTAAGCATCTCATAAATCATCCATTGCATAATCACAGCATATCACATCATTCATATCATCCATCTCATCCATCTCATATCATATCATCATTTAAGTTGTTTAGGATAATATAGATTTGTTATTCTAAGCATCTTAAAATCATCTCATTTGCATCGTTATCCATAACCATCCGTTTTGAACCTCTTTATTGCAAGATCAACCCTCAAATTGTATCTTTTCGCTCTATCTCTCGAGGGGGCAATGTACCAGTGTACTTTCTACTGGGGCATCTAAAAAATTAGAAATTTTTTGATTTTGATCATGGCCAGTTTATTCTTTGAACCAACGCAACAAGTACATTGCTTCAAAGAGGGGAAAAATGTAGACATGCAAAATTAGCATTATGCATTCATCAAGAAATTCAGGCTTCACATGCATCCACTCATTTAGTTAATCAAGTTCACCTTCATCCATTCATCAGGTAATCTCATTAATCTCCTAAGGTCATTTATTTTAAAATAAAATAAACATTATCATCAACCTTTTAATAAATCAAACATCCATTTAATTAAATCAAATCCCAAATCATACTTCATCCTTTTTTGAATTAAATAAATCAATTATTTAAGTCCTAAAAGGTCAACTCAGCCTAATCATCGTTAATTTAATCTAATCCTAATTAAATGCTAAATCTTACCCACTTGCATTCTCTAGATATCTCCACTTGCACAAATAAATCAATTTATTGATTTATTAAAACCATCATTTTCACTCAACATGACAAGTTTATTTGTCCCTCCAACATAGCATTTATTGCTCTCTTTTTTTTCCCCCTCTATAAATTTATTGCAAAATTTGAATTCAAATTCTCCCTCTCATGGGCACTCTTCCCAAATCTTGCACATACATTGACCTATCACAACTTGACAAGTTTCCTCTTCTCATTAGTGGATCTTTAATCCCACATTCACCCATTTGGCCAATCTCTCATCAAGAAAATCTATAAAAGAAGGCCTTAATCCTCATTCATCCATCCACAACTTTTATGCAAGGTTACTCTCATGATTTCAGAACTAATCTTGCTCATCTCCATTGCATTTCATCATTTTACCTATCGATCAACGATTGGGAAAGGGTCACTTGCACATGTGACAGCAATCCACTATGGAATAGGTAACTTGTTATTGTTTTCATAATGCTTTCTTATTTTTTGTATTGTTATTTGTTGCATTTTGAAACATTCACAAGGTATTTCATAGGGTCATTCTTGAGGAATTTGTAAGCTACTAACCTTGTATGAAGTTTAGTTTTTTGTAGATTTCAAAAGTATGCACCACAGAATGTACTAGATCAAGAACACCCTTAGATCTGATGTCACTCCTTGGAAAAGTTGCTTTCGTAAACTTCCCCAAAACACATCCCTTACATACATCATCATGCTCTGTGCTCACCTTTGGAACACCTTTCAATGTCTCATGAAACAATTTAAATGCTCCATGATGTATATGGGCCATCCTCCTATGCCATAGCTCTCCTTGATCTCTAGAATTACTGCTGCTCATTAGTGCCTTATGAGTATCAAACTGCAACCTATAAAGTCGGCCACTCCTAACTCCAATAGTTGTGGATGATTTCCAATCCTTATGCTTGATTAACACATTCACTTGTTTAAAGAGTACATTGTAACCTTTATCTTGAAGGACATATATGGAAATCAGATTCATACCCAAGCCTGGCACATGCAACACATCATGAATGGGAATTTTCTTACCATTCTCCCTCTGAAATAGAATATTTATTTTCCCAATTGGATTGAGTTTGCACATGTTCCCCAAAAAAATTTATATTCTTATGTCCTCCTCCTTATAGCTGGAGAAGTACTCTCTAACTCCTATCATATGAAATGGCGCCCCACTGTCTATATATCAAACACCCTATGAGGTTGAGCTAGCCATACAAGCTATGAGAGTGAACTCATCCTCCATTCTACTAGAGAGCTCATTGGTGCCTGCTGAAGCTGTTGTTTGATTTTGACCCTTCTTTTCATTCTTCTTCCTTTGTGGGAATTCACTGACATAGTGGCCAAAATCGTGACATCCTTAGCACTTGACTTTAGACAAGTCATTCTTCTTCTCACCTTATGGATTTGATCCTTTGCTAGACCCCTTCTTCGCTTTCCCTTTTCCAATAAGGGCAATGTTTTCTTGTTCTACCTCACTTTTTTGACTCTTGCTACTAGTTCCACTAACAAGACTAAGTCTAAGCTCCTCTTGAGTGAAGTCACTCTAGAGTCGATCCCAGCTTGGTAAGGTATCTCGTCCATTAATAACTTGAAAAAAGACATCCCACTGCTTAGTAAACCCATTTAGGGCTATCCACACTAGCTCATCATCATCTGGTTTATCTCCAATAGCTGCCAACTCATCCTTGACAAGTTTGAGTCAAGTGAGATAACTTGTCACATCTTCTCCCTTGTTCATCTTAGTATTCCTCAACTTTTCTTTGAGAATCAGTTTTTGATTAGTGGTAGCATTCTAGTACAAATTCAGAATGGCATCCCACATCTTCTTCATTGTATCTAAATCTGTGACATGCAGAATAATATGGTCCTTGACACCATCAAGGATCATCCTCCTTGCCTTAGCATCTTCCTTCTTATGTGCTAAGAGTTGGGTTGGATCTGTAGGTATAGCTACAACACTGGTCACATATTCCTTGATCCTATTCTCTTCCAGCAACAAAGAAATTCTAGCTTTCCAAGCACCAAAATTTGAGGCTCCATCCAATTTGTCATGATCTCTCAAACTAGCTAAGCCCATCTTAAAGGATAAAAGAAATAATAATTCAAAAGAGGTCAAACTAGGTTTTATAAACCTTTGATTTTCCTTTGCCTAGGGTAAACCTTTTCTACCCTCAACTTAGCTCTGATACCATGTGAAAAATATCTTGTAGTTACTGATTATTAATCTCCTATCTAATATAGACTATTTGACTCTTGAAAATTAATTCATAGCAAATATTGAAAAATAACACAACTGCAACTTCACCAATAAACTCACAGGAATAGAGAAGAAAACATGCAAAATAATAAACACAATATTGTTGGGCAACTTATTTATGGAAAAATCCTGAAGGGAAAACAACTACTACAGATGAGGAACTTATATTAAACTTCAACAAATTAAGAGATACATAAAAATGCTTGCCTCTTACTGGTAGAGCTCCAACAATCTCCCAATTTCTCCTGTTGAGATCCTACAACTGCTATCCCCAATGCTATCACTGCAAGACTTATTTGCTAACACTGTGCAAATGCTTCTCAAACTTGTTTTCTCCAAATGCCCAAAGACCTCCTTTTATACTACTCTCATTGGAAAACCAATGGTCAAGATTTATTCTCAATCAATGGTTGAGATTAATAAAACCTTAACAAACTTAACTAATTAGTTTTATAGGTGTCCCTAAAAGAGTCATCTAAATAAATAAATAGTTTTATTTATCTCGACAAATTGATGAGAGAAACAATTATTTACTTATATCTAACAAATGGACAAATAGCTGTCCAAGCTAACAAACAAACATGCACCAAGTGAAAAGTTGTTATCCTAAACAACAACTCATCCTTGTATCACTTCGAAGTAGTGTAGGAAATTTGACAAAGGAAGATGTAAATTTTTTCAACGATGTTTTCAAAGTTGTGGGATTCACTTGTCAACTACTTGTCAGCATGGGTAAGACTCTAATGATACCATATTCATTGGTTTTCACTTGTTGTTTATAAAACTTAGAATATGATTTCTAATTGTGCCCTTTGGTATCACTTTACTAATAGTATTGTTTCATGATTCAAAAATTAAAGCAATGGATTCATTACTTATTATTATTATGGTTTACTATTATCAACCTTATATCATCTGCAAAATACCCATATCAACAAGTTATGTTATTTTTGTTAATTGATATTCATTTCAATGCTTGTGCTCAACTAATCATAGCCTTTCTTGGCTCTGCATTGATACTATAGGAATTGTTGAGTGGTAATTGCTTATAATGACGATCTACTGTGGAAGCTAAATCTGTGTTAACATTTACATTAGCTGGAGGAGTTATTCTATAGGTAATAATAAATTTGCTGAAATCTTATCTTATAAATACTCCTAAGTAATGGTATTGCACATCATTTTAAAGCAGAAATGTATGAGATTAATTAGGTGTTAGCATGTTTAAATAGAGATTCCCTCTATAAAGGTGTTTAAATAATATAAAATTTTAAATTTAATAAAATGGTTTGATAATAAATATACATAAGGAAAGATGATGAAAAAATTTACAATTAAAAAATATTTAATAAAAAATATATTACTATCAAATATTCAATATATTATTAAAATATATTATATGATTTATATAATATATACATATAATACTCAGTTGTATAATTTGTAGTTATTGTGTATTTCAATAATGTAGTTACAATTTTTTTTTTTTATTATTGTAACTATTGTTGTTATTATTATGACAAAGTATTTTGATGTAATCTTATAATTTATGAAAACAGTATGAAAATTTCTAAATTTTATCTTTCTTTATTAACATAATTATTCATTTGGATTATGAATTTTGATGTATAAGTTGTAAAGAAATATGATTTTTTAAAAGTTATAATTGAAATATTTAAATCTATTTTTTTACATAAACTATTAGTAGGGTTATTGCAATGATATCAAAGTTGTGATCGTGCCATCCTATAAATCATGAAGTCACCATATCATGTTACAAGCTTCAATATATATGAAAATATACTTAGAGGGATTCAAAGAGAGATTATCTTTCTACACTTCAAGGAACTATATCAAGATCATTAGTAGAAGAAATTACTTTAAGGTTTGTAGAATCTATCAAAATATTTGAAGGCAACTTTGTCATTTCAAAAATATATAGAATTTTCTTTCCCAAACTACTGGATAAAAGCAAAAAGTGGACAAATACATAAAAGGAAGAGTCACAATTAGTACTGACATATAAATTTTCAAAACACCATATTTGAACAACTCAAAGGAATAATCACATAAGAAGAGACATCATGCATCCACTAGCGGACCACACCTCCAATTATTACAAAGAAGATGAATGCATATAGTAGAAAAAAATTGAGAAAAAATAAACTTTTCTTTTGTAATGAACCTTGGGAGTTGAGTCATGGATATGAAAGAAAAATGAAATAATTCTAAGAGAAGATTTATGAGTTTAATATTTTGAAATATTTTATATTTTTATGTTATTGTTATATTTTTATTTAAAAATTATTTTTTCACAAATCATTTTAATAAGTGTTATTGGAATTAGTTTTTGTTGTAATATGTTAAAAATTACATTTCATACTAATCAATTAAAAGTACTTGCAAATATTGATTGTTATTTTATTTTATTCATATAAGAATTATTTCAAATTATAAATAAAATTATAAATAAAAATAACTCTTGACTAAATAAAGTAAAATTAAAAATTTGTATAGTTGTAAAGTAAAAAGATAAATCTTAAGTAAACAAAAATAAGTATGAAATACTAAATAAAAATAATGTATATTGTTGTATCAACAATTTTAATTAATATATTTATATTATTTGGATAATAATATTATATAAATATATTATCATAAATGACATTAAAAACATTCAAACATAAAAAAATATATTTAAAGAAATTTAAAATATAATATAATTCAAAAATAATTTATTATATATATTATTTATAAAACTTTTTTCATCTTTCTTCATATACATTTAAATTATATTTATTATTAATTTTTTTTTAATTCTATAACCATTTTCATCATTTTTTTAATATATTTATTATTAAATGAATTTTTTAAATAATTATTTAAAATTTTATATTATTTAAACTGACTAAGCATTTTTTGCTTTATATGTTATGATATATTCTATAAGATCAAATTCCACCATATTTATTCCCACATGGAATGTTGAGTAAAATAATCTTTAAACGTGAAAACGAAGGAAAAATGTTTACGGAAAGTAATCTCTAAAAAAGCAAAAACATGGATTTGATAGGGTACAAAAATGTTAGGGAATGGGCCAGGCCACTTAAGTTGTCAGTGTTTAGAGTGTGTCGGTTAAGCCCAGCCCAAATTAGACTTTAATTGGTCGAATAAAAAAGGTTGATACAAAAAAAAATATATTGTTTTCATTAAAAATTTTAACAAAAATTCTAAAACATTTAGTGATTTGTAATTTGTTTGAAATGATCAGTGCCCATGGATTACTGCTCAAGAGTGCTTGCAGTGCAAGCGTGACAGGCGGCAGCTGCAATAGGGTTCAAACCATCGCAAAGGTCAGAAAATCAATGGCAGGTAGAACAAAGGCCATTTAGAAGGAAAAATTTTGTAGGAAAATTTATAGGGAGTTTATTCCTTTTCTTTTCCTTCCTTTCTCTTCCTCAATCTTCTTATCTATTTATAGTTGTCCATGCACAACTCTCCCTTTATTTATTTGTTTGGATGGATTTTTTTTGCATTGGTTTTCATATCTTACTACTTTGAAAATTCTATTATAGTTACTGATTATCAATCTCCTATCTAATATAGACTGTTTGACTCTCAAAAATTAATTCAAAACAAATATTGAAAAATAACACAACTGCAACATCACCAATAAACTCACAAGAATAGAGAAGAAAACATGCACAATAATAAACTCAATATTTTTGGACAAACTGTCTGTGGAAAAATCCTGAAGGGAAAACCACTACTGCAGACGAGGAACTTATATTAAACTTTAGCAAATTAAGAGATACATAAAAATGGTTGCCTCTTACTAGCAGAGCTCTGACAATCTCCCAATTTCTCTACCGAGATCTTACAAGTAGTATCCCCAATGCTATCATTGTGCCCTTGTTATTAGTGCAAGACTTATTTGCTAACACTACAAATGCTTCTCAAAAAAAAATTCCAAATGCCCAATGACCTCCTTTTATACTTCTCTCATTGGAAAACCAACGGTCAGGATTTATTCTCAATCAACGGCTGAGATTAATAAAACCTAAACAAACCTTAACTAATTATTTTTATAGGTGTCCCTAAAAGAGTCGTCTAAATAAATAAATTATTTTCTTCATCTCAACAAATTGATGAGAGAAACAATTAGTTAGTTATATCTAGCAAATGGAAAAATAGTTGTCCAAGCTAACAAACTAACACTCACTCTTATTGAGGAAGTTGTTCTGGATGATACCCAACTTATCTCTGAAGAAGATGAATTTTTCCTTCCCCAATGCCTTAGAATGTCTGCTACCTACTGCTCTATAGGTATATACTTTAGCTAGACAATCCCCTGTTGTACACAATCCCTGATGAAGTGATACATGATGTCTATATGCTTAGACCTATCATGAAACACAGGATTCTCAGATCCAACCTGATACAACTCTGATTGTCACAATGTATCACCATAGTATCAACACTCTAACCTAACAAGGTTACCAACAACTTCCAAATCCATATTGCCTCAAACGTTGCCATGAGAGATGCTATGTATTCTACCTCTGTAGAACTCAGAGCCATGAACTTCTGCTTCCTATTGTACCAAGAGAAAACTTTTGATCCCAAGCTAAAGCAACACCCTGAAGTGCTTTTCTTATCTGCTATACTTCCTACCCAATCTATGTCAGTATAGCATATCAACCTGATACCATCACCATGAGCATATTTGATCCCATACTTGATTTTACCATGCAAATACCACAACACATACTTTGTCACTATCTAATGCACTCTCTTCTGCTCCACCATGAACTGACTAAGAGATTTTACTACAAAGGATATATCTGGCTTGGTGTTGACCAAATACATGAGAGACCCAATCAACTACTTGTATAAGGTGGGGTCTACATCCTTCTCCCTAGATGTGTCTACCTTCTTCTAATTTGTGATCATAGGAGTAGACATGGCTCTACAATCCTCCATCTCGAACCTTCTCAAGATTTTGATGCATTATTTCCCTTGTCCAAGGAAAATCTCTCCATCTATTTGTCATACCTCCATGCCTAGAAAGTAGTGCATCGGCCCCAAATCCTTCATCTCTAACTCTACTGCAAGGTCCCTCTTGCACTCCTCTATGAGCCCCAATGAGCCTGTTAAAAAAAAATTGTCCACATATAGAACAAGAATGAGAATCCCACCTCCAACCACCAAGTAGTAGAGGTTAGCATCCACTTCACTCTTGACAAATCCCATTCCCTACAAGTATCTATCAATCCACTCATACCATGCTCTGGAAGCCTACTTAAGTCTGTACAAAGCTCTCTTCAATCTATACAAATGGTTGTTATTGTTATGTGCCACAAAGCCCTTTGGTTGTTATATGTATACCTCCTCTTTCAATTCACCATTAAGAAACACCTTCTTGACATCCATTTAATGTATCTGCCATCCCATTTGTGCTGCAAGTGATATTACAACTCGTATAGAAGTATACCTGGCCATTGAAGCAAATGTCTCCTCATAGTCAATTCCATCCTTCTGAGAGAAACCCTTTGCCACAAACCTTGCCTTATATTTCTTGATGCTACCATTTGCACCATGCTTAATCTTATAGATCCAACGTGATCCAACCACTTCCCTATCTATTGGTCTAGGCACAACCTCCCACACATCATTCTGCACTATTGAGGTATATTCCTCAACCATCACATCTTGCCACACCTGTCACTGTGCGGCCTCTTGATAGCTAGAAGGCTCACTATCTACCAACTGACTAACTAAAGCCATATAGTCATCATACCTGGTTGGTTGTCTCACTAGCTACTACTTATCCTAGGAGCTACCACAAACTCTTGAATATCCTTTTGTGAATGTTGGTTGCTGCTACCAATTGTCAAGGATGAAGTATCAACCTCCATGTCTCCCTGATGCATCTCTTGGATCTTCTACATCTACTGCTCCATACTCTATGAACTCTCAACACCTAAGCTTGTGCTTGTACTAGTAACTGTACTCGATATTTGTTTTCCTTGATTTGGTTGAACAATCGTTGATGCTTCTACTGGCTTCTCACTCTAATCATCTACTAGAAAATCTCTGGACCTCCTAAATTCCTTGTCCTCCATGAACTTGACATCATGCTTGACTGTGATTCTTCTAGTCCTTGGGATGAATATTTGATATGCCTTTGAGTTTTCATTGTACCCAACAAAATACCCTCTCTCTGCAGTCTGATCTAACTTGGAATGTATCGCACCTGGAATGTGACAATATGCCAAACTCCCAAATATCCTGAAGTGGCTGACATCTGGCTTCTTCCCTGAGAATGCCTCCTCAAGTGTCATCTTGCCCAATAACTTATGTGGAACCCTATTTTGTATGTACACTATTGTACTACATGCCTCTGCTCATAAGTAATGTGGCATATCCTGATCATGTAGCATAGCCCTTGCCACCTCTGATATAGACCAATTCTTCCCCTCAACAACCCCATTTTGTTGTGGGTTGTAAGAAACAGTCCACTCTCTCTTGATTCCTTCCTTGGTGTAGAACTCCTAGAACTCTTTCCCTTTATACTCGCCTCCATTGTTTGATCAGAGAACCTTTATCCTCTTGCCTGTCAAATTCTCCACAAGAGCCTTGAACTCTTGGAAGTGACTAAAAACCTCATCCTTGGTCTTCAAGAAGCATATCCAGGTCTTCTTGGAGAAATCATCAATAAAAGTAACAAAGTACTCACACCTTCTAAGAGACTTCGTCGACATTGGTCCACATATGTCTGAATGTACTAGATCAAGAACACCCTCAGATCTGGTGTCACTCCTTGGAAAATATGCTTTCACAAACTTCCCCAACACACATCCCTTACATACGTCATCATGCTTTGTCCTCACCTTTGGAACACCTGTCACTATCTCACGAAGAAATTTAAGTGCTCCATGATGTATATGGCCCATTCTCCTATGCCATAGCTCTCCTTGATCTCTAGCATTACTACCACTCATCAATTCCTTATGAGTATCAAACTGCAACCTGTAAAGTCGGCCGCTCCTAACTCCAATAGTTGTGGGTGATTTCCAATCTTTGTGCTTGATTAACACATTCATCCCTCTAAAGAGTACATTGTAACCTTTATCCTGAAGGACATATATGGAAATAAAATTCATACCCAAGCCTGGCACATGCAACACATCATGAATGGGAATCTGCTTTCCATTCTCCCTCTAAAATAGAATAGTCCCTTTCCCAACTCGATTGAGTTTGGACATGTTCCCCATAGAAATATATATTTTGATGTCCTCCTCCTTATAGCTAGAAAATTACTCTCTAACTCTTGTCATATGAAATGATGCCCCACTGTCTATATACCAAACAACCTGTGAGGTTGAGCTAGCCATACAAGC
The DNA here is from genome assembly GCA_007258455.2 of Sequoia sempervirens. NCBI lineage: Eukaryota > Viridiplantae > Streptophyta > Pinopsida > Cupressales > Cupressaceae > Sequoia > Sequoia sempervirens. Next base: position 23,314 of record VDFB02011522.1, read on the forward strand.
TATGAGATCGAACTCATCCTCCATTCTACTAGAGAGCTCATTTGCACTTGCTAAAGCTATTGTCTACTTCTTACCCTTCTTTTTGTTCTTCTTCCTTTGTGGGCAATCGCTAACATAGTGGCCAAACTCATGATAGCAATAACACTTGACTTTAGACAAGTCCTTCTTATCACCTTGTGGATTTGATCCTTTGCTAGACCCCTTCTTTGCTTTCCCCTTTCCTGCAAGGGCAACATTTTCTTGTTCTACCTCACTTTTTTGACTCTTGCTACTAGGTCCACTGACAAGACTAAGTCTAAGCTCCTCCTGAGTGAAGTCACTCCAGAGTCAATCCCAACTTGGTAAGGTGTCTCGTCCATTAATAACTTGAACAAAGACATCCCAATGCTTAGTAAACCCATTTAGGGCTATCCACACTAGCTCATCATCATATTGTTTATCTCCGACAGCTACTAACTCATCCTTGACAAGTCTGAGTCTAGTGAGATAACTTGTCATGTCTTCTCCTTTGTTCATCTAAGTATTCCTCAACTTTCTCTGAGAATCAACTTCCAATTAGTGGTAGCATTCTAATATAGATTGAGAATGGCATCCCACATCTTCTTCATTGTATCTAACTCTATGACATGCAGAACAATATGGTCGTTAACACCATCAAGAATCATCCTCCTTGCCTTGGAATCTTCCTTCTTATGTGCTAAGAGTTGTGTTGCATCTATAGGTATAGGTACAAAACTGGTCACATATTCCTTGATCCCATTCTCTTCCAGCAATAAGGAAATTCTGGCTTTTTAGACACCAAAATTTGAGCCTTTATCCAATCTATCATGATCTCTCAAACCAACTAACGCCATCTCAAAGGATAAAAGAAATAATAATTCAAAAGAGGTCAAACTAGGTTTTATAAACCTTCAATTTTTCCCTTTGCCTAGGGTAAACCTTTTCTACCCTCAACTTAGCTCTAATACCATGTGAAAATTCTATTGTAGTTACTAATTATGAATCTTCTATCTAATATAGACTATTTGACTTTGGAAAATCAATTCACAGCAAATATTTAAAAATAACACAACTACAACTTCACCAATAAACTCACAAGAATAGAGAAGAGAACATACACAATAATAAACACAATATTTTTGGACAAATTGTCCATGGAAAAACCCTGAAGGGAAAACCACTACTACAGATGAGGAACTTATATTAAACTTTAGCAAATTAAGAGATACATAAAAATGCTTGCCTCTTACTTGCGGAACTTATATTAAACTTTAGCAAATTAAGAGATACATAAAAATGCTTGCCTCTTACTTGCAGAGCTCCGACAATCTCCCAATTTCTCCTGTTGAGAGCCTACAATAGATATCCCAAATGCTATCAATGTAAGACTTATTTGCTAACACTGCAAATGCTTCTCAAACTTTATTTCTCCAAATGCACAATGACCTCCTTTTATACTACTCTCATTGGAAAACCAACGACCAAGATTTATTCTCAATCAACGGCTAAGATTAATAACACCTCAATAAACCTTAACTAATTAGTTTTGTAGGTGTCCCTAAAAGATTCATCTAAATAAATAAATAATTTTCTTCATCTCAACAAATTGACCAGAGAAAAAATTTGTTACTTATATCTAGCAAAATGACAAACAGTTGTCCAAGCTAACAAACTAACAACTACTGCAACAATTTTTTATCCAACCAAAAGAGTGGGTCTTTTTACAATGTTGTGCCAGGAGAGAATGGGAATACAAAACCTATTATAGCAGTATTGGTTATTCACACTTACCCGACTCTTTTTTATTTTATTTTAAAAATCTTATTGCCTCTCCTAGAAATATCTCTTCATTCACTAACAGATCAGATCATTGTATAAATATGCATATGTATATTTTGCTTATTGTATTTCATTTTCTTTGATATCTTTATGCAGGTCAGATGCCTACAGATCCACTATGCTTAGGCCATACTTTAATGTCTTTGCTTACTATTTATTTTTATCATTATGAGGTTCCATACCCAAAAAAAGATTGAATGTTGTTATTGGAGTTATTTTATTATATATTCTACTATCACAAATCAAGATTATCTTATTTTTTACTTCTCTTGTAATTTCGTAGCAGCAATATATTTTAAAATTTTCATATTTTTCTCAACTAATCACTTTTTTATAGACTAAAATATGATAATAAAATATAACATCATCTATATTTATAGGCTTATTTATTTTTCTTGTGCCTTTGATGTGAAGAAAATTTTGATTTCAATTAAATCTCACAAGGCTGCCAATAGGGGAAGTGAATAAAAGTTAGATCAAGCTTAGGAATTTAAAAAAATAAATTTAAAAGCTTATCATAATACTATTAAATTTAATTAAAATTATAGTTTTGTTATTTTGTAATAAGATTAATAGTTTAATAAGTAGTGGTTTATTAGATTTTAACATCTATATGAATACATAAATCAAAAATGCAAGATTTGATTAGAAATATGATTATAAAATAAAATTAAAAAGATTTGATTAAGTAGAAATATCAAAAGCAAAGAGATTTGATTATACAGAAAAATCTAGAGCAAAGAGATTTGATCAAACAGAAAAATCAATAACAAAGAAATTTAATCAAAGAAAAAAATCAATCATGAAAAGATCAAATAAATAAATCAAAGATAAAAAATTAAAATCGCATAGATCAATTAAAAAAATTAAATAAAAAATATTTGATTAAATAGAAATATCAAAAGCAAAGAGATTTGAATAAACAAAAAAATCAAGAGCAAAAAGATTTGATCAGACAAAAAATCAAGAGCAAAGAAATTTAATCAAACAAAAAATCAAGAAGAAAGAAATTTAATGAAACAAAAAATCAAAAGTAAAGAAATTTAATCAAATAAAAATATCAAAATCAAAGACATTTGAACTAAAAATAAATAAATAAATAAAAGAGATTTTAGGAGAAAAAAAGAAGTCAAAATCAAATATCACAAAAGAAATCAAAATAAATCACAAAAGGATTTGAAAATGTTTATTATGAATAAATTAAAAAATCAAATAAATAAATCCAAGGTTAAAAATAAGTTGATTAAGAGATCAAATAATTAAATCAAGATAAGAATAAATGCATTAAAAGATCAAATAAATAAATCAAAGGTAATAAATAAATTAAAAGATCAAATATAAGTGAATTGATAAAAATAAATTTAAAAAATCAAATAAATTAATCTAAGAAATTTGATCAAAAAGAGAAATCAAAGATAAATCGCACAAATTTGAATATATACTTACCATAGATAAACTAAAAGATTTAATAAATAGATAAATAAAAAAAGATAAATAAAAAAGATGAAATCAAAATCTTTATCATAATAAATTAAAGATCAAATAAATAAATCAAAGATAACAAATAATTCAAATTTTTTATCACAAAGATAAATCAATAAAAAAGGAAAATTAGAGATTTGATCACATTGATTTGATCACAAAGATAAATCAATAAAAAAAAAAATTAGAGATTTGATCATAAATATTTGATTAAACTAGCATATATATATTTAATAATATATATAAAATACAAAAATAAAAAAAACATACCGAGAGTTGTCATTCTACTTTTCTGATAACTATTTTAATGTATGGACATAAAGAGGTATATCCATGCCCCATGCATTTCTAAGACTAGATAGCTGTTGCTTGTAACTCATCCTCCTTCCCGCTGCCTTGTAACTCGTCCTCCTTCCCTTTGTTATCTAGATTGGGAGGACAATTCTTTGATCAAGGATGATCCTTATCAACATACTCACCGCCAATATTTGGATGGGCTTCATCCATCATACTGTCATTGCCATGCAGTGAGCAATGTGGAAAGGACGAGGAAGATTACAAGTATGACAGTCATGGCTAACTAAAGGCTTATACACTCATGCTCAACCTCACCAGAAATAAGACACAACTTAATGCTTTCAAGATCAACCCAAAACTGTGTTTAGTTAGATGGGAAATGCTTGTAGCTCTCACATCAAGTCGAAGACTTGAGTCAACAAGATTTTGTTGTATGCAGAAGTAAATGATATTAGATAAGAAGAGTTTAACATGTGGGGAGTAGGAGATTTTAGTAGTTACATGATGCAGGAGCATCTAGTGGTGTAAGGGCAATCTTGCATCACCCAAAAATAGTTAAATTTCAAGTTTCTCAGTTTTTAGATGTTTTTACATTTTGGATACCCTTTTTGTCATAATGAAATTCTCAATTTACGGTTTTTATTTTCTGTGCTTGGATTGAAAGATATTGCAGTTTTAGTTTCCCAGATTTGCACTTGAAAATCTTCCGAGTGGGCTTTGAGGCACTTAGAGCTCCCGGATCAGCCCTGAAACTTGCCAAAATTGGCATAGTAATTTTAAGCACATTCTCGACTTCGAGACCTTTCCAATGGTTCAAACGGTTTGCGAATCAAAGTCCCGGATCAAAAGTTATGGTTCCAAGAAGTTGGCGCACTTTCTAGAAGATACCATTGCAAATGCTCTTTTAAAATTTGAACTTCATGTTGTAAATTTTTGGATCCAAATTGCCTAAACTCAATTTTAATATTTTTTTGGCTTCAAACTAATGAGGAGCTCTATTTATGGGTGGGCTTTCTAATTTTTGGGTAACTTTTTGGGGACAAGCTCACATATTGTGAAAGGGTTATTCTATAGCTTTCTGTAGCTTGCATGTGTTGTAGAACTTGGGGATTTGAGATCCTCTACATGTAAGAAGCTCCATTTTCTGAATAATAAAAATTATTCTCTTGTTTGTGGGTTATTTTCTGTGTCTCAGGTTGTGCCCTCATCAAGTGGTATCAGAGCCAGTTTTCTTGAGCGTGTGGATAAATCATCGATCATGAGGCAGTTCACACCAGGACCGTGGTTGTGGGTCGAGGTCAAGATAGATGCCTCCAAGAGTGATGCCTGGTAGGCGTGGTGGTGCTAGAGGCGGTTGAGGCAAGAGAAATGCTAGTGGAAGAGATGCACTAGCAGCCCTCTAGAGCATTGATGTGTTACAAGAGCGGAGTTGAAAGAGGGTTAAACCTGAGGGAGGAAAGTGAGGATGAAAGGAGAGGAAGAAGGTTTAGATGTAGAAGAGGAAGAAGAAGCAATTGATCAAGACCAAACGCGCTAATAAAATCCATTTTGAAGATCAGAAAAGACCCAAAGCGGGTAAGTCCCCGCTATTCTAAAGTCTCGAATCTAGAAGAGTTGATCGATTGGATCAACGAAGCTAAAAGAATATTTTGAGTATGAGGAAATAGAGGACCTAGATCAGGTTAAGTTTGCAAAATGAAGCTGAAGGGCCATGCTAGTATTTGGTGGAAAGAGGTCCAGTTGGAAAGAAATCGAAGAGGAAAAGTCAAGATCACCAAATGGGATCACATGGTAGAGAAACTGAAGAAGCAGTTCATACCAGTGGACTACGAGTTAGATCTGTTGAAGAAATTGCAAGGGTTGAAGCAAGGAAGCAAATATGTGAAAGAATATACTGAATATTTTCACAAGATAATCATCAAAATGGGTCACATAGAGGCCAATAAGGAGAAGGTAGCACGATATCTTAATGGGTTACGACCGAGCATTCAGGAGTTAAGTCTAGTTAGAATGACCACCTCATTGAGGATGTGTATCAAAGTTTCTAAAAAGTGGAAGAGAAGTTAAAAAAAAGATTCAAATGGCGCTGCAAAAAAGGATGAGGGAGGTCAAAGCTGAAGGGGCAACTAAGACCCTTGAAGAAGCCAAAATAATGATGAA